>KK120283.1:108047-134496 GCA_000611955.2 Stegodyphus mimosarum
ATTCTGCTTTATTTCCTGTTATTCATTTTAACTTTCAATCTCCATACTGAAATTAGAATTTTAAAAAAAAATATTTTAACATTATTTTATGAAATTCATTATTTTAGTACTGCTAGGGATTTGGAAGATAATAATTAAATTATTAATTTAATAATTAATGTCTATCATAATAATTAAACTTGGAAGAAACAATTTAGATCTTTTACATACAATATCTCATTTGCATTTAAAGGTGACGTAAAAGTATGTGTATTTCTTGATTATCCACATCCTCTTCCAGAAAGTTGCAAACTCATTACCGACTTTGGACAGAAATGTGTATTTCTGATATTTTTACATCTACTTCAAGGATGTAACCAGTACTGCCAATTTTTTTTTACATTCTTTTTATATACAAGACATGCATACTTCTTACATTTTGTTCTTAAGGGCTGCATTCGTCTTGCAGGCCCAAAGAGAAAAATATACCTTTGTAGCCGTTCCTCAATAAACACGAACGCTGGCTAGCTTTAAAAGTATTTATTAACAGAGCACACAGGAACGGGTACAAGGAAATATACATAAATATTAAACATATAATGGAACATTAAACATTCAAATTACAGACATCTATTATAAGATAACCTAACGTCATCGCGGCTGGAGGTCTACTGTCTTAGACTGTTTGTGTGGCGTTCAATATAATTCGGTTACGGTTAAATAGTTCTGTTACACCTTCAAAGGACATCATTGGTGAAATGTATGGAATTTCATTTTGCATTAAAATTTACATGCTCTCCACAACCTCTTATGTAATTGGCAGGTATCAGATAATTTGATAATCTGTTTGCTCCTTCAATGACCATTTTTAATTTACAGAACATTATTTCTAAATTTCTTGATTGGTGATTATGATTTATTATAAAGATTTCTCTTAAATCTGTTTTCAAAATGAGAAGTCAGAATAAGTTTATTGATTTCAATAGATTTCATATGGGCTAATTTTAGACCCTGAGTAAGATGTGTTGTCCCTGAAAAATTGGTGACACATTCCTGGAAGATGATCAGTGGTGCAAAAGAACCTCAATGTATAAGCTTAGTTTATTTTGGGCTTCTTTTGCTTCATTTTCCTTAATACTCCTTATGGCTTTGGCATGCAACTAAAAATGATTTTAAACAAGGATTTAAATGAAACTGAAAATATACAGAAAGTGGCTGAGCTTGTGCTTAGTGTTTGTGTTTCTTAACTCAGATAACTATAATTAAAAATTGAAGTATTTAAATACATACTTCCCATAATGACAAAAATGTCTAATTAGAAATAGTTGCAGACTACATTATCTGTATTGACAGTGTAACAGAGGCAGATTTTAATATTTATTTGAGTATTTGTGTAATACCTTAAAAAAACTTGATTTTATTTATTTATTTTTGCATTTTAAAAATGTGGAAGCCCTTTGTAAGTCATTAAAAAAAAGAATCAAAATATTTGAATTAGAACCTCCAAAAATATAAAATATAGTAGTTCCAAAATAAATGTTAATAGCAGGAAGATTTAAATCATCAGCTGGTATTTGTTTACGTGTATATGCTTCATAAATTTCACTTTCAAATTGGTTTCATTTGTATTGTTTCTACAGATTCTTCTATGAGTAAGATTCATTCAACTCAACTTTTAGGCAAAGATTTAGTTAAGCCATGTTTCTACTGTCATATTTAAATCTCTCTTTGATTTGCCACATAAAACAAAATCTGTCTGCTTTTTCCTAAATTTCTGTCTACTGCTAAAAAATGGGATTGAAAAAATTTTTCTAAAAAGAAATCATAGATCACTCTGAAACATATTTTGAGAATGCAATATTAATACATGCAAATAGGTCACCACAAAGAAAAGTTAGGATTGCTTTGAATAAACTACATCACATTAATAACTGCCGTACGATTTATTTACTGTTCAAATCTTAAGATTTTTCTTATTCACAGCACAAAAACCATCCATTTATCACAAATCATAATGTGTGCAATATATTCAAATAACGATGAAGATTATGATTTCTGTATCTCTTATATACTTATTAATCACATATCTATCTTACACATGAAAATTTAAGTGAAAAGTCCAACATCCGAAATGATCTAAAATCTGGACCTCAAAACCACAAACAACTTTTTTTTAAATGCTTTCCGCATGCCCCCCATAAATAAAACATGCAGAGAGTCCCGATTTTTAATTTCCCTTCACTAAATAAATACCTAGTTATTGAGAAAACAATAATTTTGCATAAATTTGTGTAATCAGTATTTTGTCTCCGTTGCTGCATATTTGCTTTTATACTCAAACCAAAATGTTCTAGATAGAAACATCGTTGATTTTACGCCTAGTAATGTTTTATATCCTTGATGTCAATTTGGCAAATAATTATTTATTACATTTTGCTTTAATCACCGCATGTTTGTCAACAGACGACAACTTGAGTAATGGCTCATGCAGGCGATGCCTAAATAATTTTTTTATATTAGTAATTTAATAACAAAGAATATAACCTTTTATGCTGACTTTAAGATTGCAGATTATTTAACTTTCCATATGCTAAAAATAGATTTTTTAATGATACTCATAGGCCAAAAGATTTACATTTAGTGCTATTTGAATTAAGAATAACTGATTTGTTTCTCACATAAACCCAGAACCGGCACCAGAACTCCTATGGCTGTACCGGGCAGGAGAATTTAGGGAAGACAAGATTTTTGGAATTTAGAGAAGCACCGAGCAACAAAATTAAAGGATGAAAATATTTTTTGAATTTAGAGAAAGCATTAGAATCCAAAATTTAGAACTTAGGGAGGCACTTGGTAGCAGAATTTAGGCCCACAGAGACTGCATCAGGCAGTAAGATATCTACCCCTGGCCCTTGATAAGCCTCAAGTACATGTGGGAATTTATTTATTCAGGACACAGATAAACCTTAAGCATGTGGAAGAAATAGATGTAAGTATAATAAATAACTAATACAATCAGGCTCAGTTTTCTAAAGTGTGCAATAGAAGATAAAATTTAGCAGAACAATTTGTCTTTCGTCGCCAATCTCATGCTACATAGCCAATAATGTAGAGTGGACTCTATTAAGCTAGGCTAAAATAACACTGTACTGATTCCAAGGAATTTCAGTCATTATAGCAGATTGCCCTATTCCTTAACTTTCTGATTTGATGCAGCTTAATTAATTTTTGCAGGCAATTTTTATTACAGCCAATTTATGAAAATTAAAGTTTCAACTTTCAACTATGTTGAAAAGAGTTTCTAATTCTGAAGCTACAACAGGATCAACAAAGCATATTTCGATGTTCATTAAACAAAAAGTGGAACTGCTGCAAAAAATGGATAAAGGTATATCCATTTCAAAATTATGGGAGGAGTATGGCATTGAAAAGTCAACTGTATACGACATAAGAAAGTAGAAAAAGGAACTTCTTGAATTTTTTGTGGATTCCGACACCCTACTCGCAATGAATAACAGAAAAATTATTGATTATTCTAAAAGTGAAGATCTTGACAAAGTGATAACTAAATGGGTCAGATAGCATCCAAGCATGGGCATGCCATTGACGGGTCAAATGTTAATGGGTCAATCTAAAACAGTTCACAAAGACATGAACTTAGAAATCGAGTTCACATATTCGAGAGGTTGGCCAACGAAATTTAAAAATTGCCATGGTATAAAGCAATTAAGAATTTCAGGTGAAAAAGCTTCGGCTGATACTGAAGCTGCTGAACTATTTGCAGATAAATTGATTTCATTAATAGTTTAAGTTATCTCCAGAACAGATTTATAATGCTGATGAAACTGGTCTTTTCTGGCAATATGTGCTGCAAAATACCTTTGCAATCTCTGTAGGAAAGGCTCCAAATCATGCCAAAGATTCCAAAGTGAGACTTACAATTAAAGGAATACAGAGTTTCCTGTTACATATAATGCAAATAAAAGTACACGGATGACACAAGTGTTAATGAATGGTTGGTTTGAAAATAATTTCATATCTGAGGCTTGGCAGAATTTGGTTGGTTTACCTGATGAAGCAGAAATTGTCCTGATTGTAGACAACTGTTCGGCTCATACTTCACTTAAAATTTTAGTGAAAATGATATATCTGTATTATTCTTACCTCCAAATTGTACATCCATCATTCAGCCTATCGATATCGGAATAGTGCGTGTGCTGAAAATGCAAATATGAAGTAGAATTTTTAAAATCCATGTTAATAATTTTTTTTAATATGGCAAAACTATACAAGAATTTTTTAAATATTTTAGCATAAAATCTGCTTTGTGGAGCATCGCAAGGTTGTAGGAGAATGTGTCTCTAGATACTTTAAAAACTGCTTGGTGTAATTTATGGTCAGCTAGCATATTTCATGGTGAAGATGATGAAGATGATAGCCGCGAATGTGAAGGTTTTCGGGTATCACAAACCAAAGGTTAAATTTTCCAATTAATGGATTTTTTAAAGAAATGTGGAGAATCAGTAAACAGATGATACAACAGAAGTTTTTTTCATTGCGATGACAATGCTCCAATTATCAATAAATTACGGACGGCGACATCTGTAGTTTATGGTACCGATAGTGAAGAAATGACAGAGAAGTTACTGAAAACGAAAAAATTTCGATTGACAAGTTAGTCGGAATTCTTGGCACGGCAATTAGGTCTTGAACAATGAACTTTGGAACTGAATAAGATATTATGTCTGTCTACAGAATTAAGGAGAAAATATTAGCACGAAAAAAGCAACAAACAACTTACATTTAAAGAAATGTTTAATAAAATAAACAAATAAATATTAAGCTTTTTTTTGTAAATTTTGTTACCCTTTAGATGATAAATGCTTAATTATTCCATAAATCATGATTTCATATTTTTAACTTTATAAATTCTACATGCCATCTTTCAATGTTTAAACTTGATGATCCATAAAAATCCCAAATCCGGAATCACCGAAGCCTCGATGAGTCCGGATCTCAGACTTTCTACTACTACTGTAGTTATATATGTTAAGTACAACACAAAAATTTATTATTAAACTGTTTAATACATAAATATACCTTACTTTTCCATTAATGGGGCAATAATCATTACCATGCCTAAATGTGTTTGAAATGTGCAACACACAAAACTGCTCAAAATTATAACTGTACATGAATATTTGAGAAAAGTTGTTAGATCCAACTAATACATTTCCCTAATTAAAATGACCCTCAGTAAAAGTTGATTTCTTTGATTACAACAAAGCAAGAGAGGGCTTTCTGGCTAAGGGAAGGATACCTTCATGGAGGATGTTTTAAGAAAACTGCCTCCTATCCACATTACACATGGGAAAAATCACGAACACCTATGTAGTCAGCCTAATAGTTTGAAAGCAAAATTTGGCAGCATGGAATTGGCAGAACTTTGGATTTCAAAAGAAGATGAGAATATTCCCTTTAAAGTGCTATAGCTTAGTGGATTTTAATTCCATCTTTGGCATCGTATTTATGTGAATCGTGAGTTTTCGGCAGTTGCTGTAATAAAAAGCAAGTACAGAGCAAAAATTAAAATGTGGAAGAGGAAATGAGGGTGGCCATATCCAGTTTAATTACATAATTCGAGAAAATGTGCAGTGGTTTGCATGCTGATCCATCACAATGATTATTAACTTAACATTAATAAAGTTAAAAAAGAGGTTAAATAATGAAGATACATCTCTTACTTACAATTAGTCATACTTTTACTTAGGACAGGGCATGATGGAAAACTTTTAACTGAAAAAAAGGTGCAGAGATTTGGAAAAGTTTAGAACAGAATATGACTAAAATTCCAGCAAGAATTTCAGCAACGGGGATTCAGAGAATGTTTCCTACATTTGGAAGTGTACATAACAAATTAAGAAATCAGTACTTGAAAAGGCACCAAAACTTTTTTTTTAAAGTATTAATGCAATTGTAAGTAAAGTATTATGCAAATTGTAGTAATGCAGACATACTGGGGATTTTGCAAAAGTCATGTAGATTGCACATGTAAATGCCATTCTCATTGTTGTACTGTAATACCCTTACTTATGTACACTTTCTTTTTATTTTACACATTTATGTTTGTAATTAATTTGTACAGAATTTGTGAATAATTCAAAAAATGCTAATTAAGAAAACATTATTCATCCTCTAAATTGGAAATAGTAATAATTTATGCTAAATGCTCCACAACCCCAAAAATTGCATAGTGAGTAATAACTGCATTGACAGACAATACACTTGTTCATTGTTTATATATATATATAGTGCAGTTATTGTTTTATTCTATGAAACATAAAAAAGTGAAGAACATAACCTAATTCTTTATTTCACATTTTATAAGTATGTAATGAATCATGAGACAAGTTTGCTGTATTTTACGTAACTCTGTTTCATATAGCACATTTAATTTTAATACTATTTCATATCAATGTGCATGAAAAAGGTGTAAAAAAAACCACACATGCTTTTGATAATTAACAAAATAACGTTTGAGTTCGTGATTTATCGTTGGATGCAGATAATCAGAAAGTATTCAATTTTCTTTATTACACATTTTTCTGCTCAAGCAATTGGTATATGTTTATTACGAAAGTTATATCCCGGCTTATATGCTTTTCATCAGTCTCAAATATGATACAATTTTCAGCTACTACAGTATGTGCTTCAATTGTTTCTTTGTGTTTACATATAAAACAGAGCTACAACAGTGATTTGTTAGCATTTATATGTATATAAACTTTATATTCAAGTAATTGAATTCAAATCATTAATGCCAAAATGCTGCCAAGATATTTTATTGTTTTTATGTTACTAATGAATAAAATCATGTATGATTTATATTATACATAATTATTAATTTTTATGTTAGCTTACACGTGAAAATATGTTAGACTTCTTAATACCATCTAATTAGAAATTTACTTCCCTTGAAAATCTTCAATGCAAGGTGACCATTTAAAATGGTCGATGTAAGGAAAAAGTCTGACTTAAAAAAGGGTCCAATTTTTTTACGATGTTTTAAAATACTAAAAAGCCTAAGAACAAGCATCCAGTACAAAGTCTGAAATAAGGACATCAAATATTGTTTAATATATTTAAAATAATTCCTTTCAAATTTAAAAAATCACAAAATACTTCAGAAATTATATAAAACAACATATGAATTTAATTATGTAGCACAACCTAACCAGAAGCTGGAGCATTTTATTTTTTTTTTTCACATCAGTTTATATTCTATGAGGTTCTAAAGAGAGAATAATAATTTTCCAAAAATGCTTTTAAATAAGGCTTAGGTTCATCAGGTTTAAATTTTCTCAAAGATATGATATTTAGATTTTTTTCATTAAATCTCAAATTTGTTACACAATCAAAGAAGATTTTCCTATAGAAATATTGTACATTCAGCTGAAAACTTCTTCAGCCTAATATGAACAAAAGATTAATTAATATAAGAAGTACAGTAAAATTCAGAGAAAGACTAATGTACGACAAAGTGTGATTATGACATGCAAGATTTTTCTAAATAAACAAGCAAACAAAAAGAATAAGATTCCCAAAATTACAGACAGAAAAATTATTACATAAGCTACTAAGTTACTAGCTTCTCTAATCATCATAAATAATGGGTGCATACATGGAGAAACAGGCACTGTATGTACACTTAATATTATGATTGATTACACAATTAGCATAAATGAAAGATAAAACTTGACAAAGGTAAGAGAGGTGACACTTTTTTTTAGTATAAATAACAATACGCTCATGTAAATTACGATGGCTCAAATTTCTTTTCAGACAATTGTGTTTTTCAATTTTATTTGCAAATATCAGCTACTAAATATTAGCAAAATGACTTTGTTTTTATTTCACATATACTATTGAATTTAAAAACCTGCTTGTTTTGAAACTTTATCAAAATGTTTTTGGTGAAAAAAAAGTAATTTATTCAAAAAGTTCTGAAAATGAACTCTCATAAGTATTCATACATTTTGAATAAACAGTTTATAATTAATAAAAACATGAAAATAAAGAGACATTGAATATTCTTTAGCAAAACTTTTCTTGCATTTTATATGGATTCAGCTAGCTTTTTTTGTGTAAGAATGTTCCATAAGTCTGGAGTATATGGAGAAGTTTTGATAACTTCACGAAAGTTGCATAACGTTCTAAACATTCGCTTTTAGTTAAAAGCAAACATTTACAAGCTTTATGTTTCGGATCAAAGATACTTTGAATGTATTTTGGATTCCAAGTTGTTTTGGAGATGCTTTCAGGTTTTCATTAAGAATATTTAAAATAATTTGTATTATTTTTAATAAAGAGTAAATTTCCCCATTCTAAAGGCAGGAAACATTTATGCCTGTGTGCAACATTAAGTGATAAGTTTTTCAAATTCAAATCTTAATTTGGATTTTGCCACCTATTAATCCTTCTATCGGACCCAAATATATTAAATTTTCACTTTTCTGAGAATAAAAATTGTTCTCATATGATAAAACTTTGCTTACTATAGAATTTTGAGAATGCCAAGTGTATTTTCCTTTTTTCTTGTTGACAAAGAATTTCCTTCTTGCCAATCACCCATAGTATTCATGTGCCCTAAAAGACTCTTCTAAAAGCTACAGGGTCAACTTTTATTATATACCATTCTTCTAAATGTTTTGCACCACTAAGCTATAAATCTTGTTTGATTTTTTTATAGAATAAATCTGCGATTCTTGGCATTAGTGTGAGGAATGTGGCTCAGACTTCAGTGTAATTTTCAACAGTTCCATGCAATTTCCATCATATTAATGCATTAAAGATCTACTTAAATGGTTCACATCAAGGATTTTTGGATGCTTTTACCATCTTTAAAAAGTTGAATTATTAAATTTCTTGAACTGGCAGTAAATTTCTAGCACCTTGCTATGTACATATCAGATATGGAACTATTAACATATTTTGCTAAACAACTAAAAATTTCCAAATGCACATGATAATTCTTGTGATACATTTTCATTCAAAACAAAAAATTATAACAAGAAATAGTGTCTAGCAAAGCATTTCAAAAAAAAAAAAAAAAATTGTAATGTATGTATTATGTAAATTACTTACTGATTAGATCTTTTTGTACAAATTATTTTTTTTTTACAATTCACATTTAAAGACATTTATATTATAACAAGCAAGACTTAAAATAGAGAAAAAAATTTGAAGTTTGTTTCAATATTTATTATGAGATATTTGCAAATAAATTTTTAAAATAAGTGGAGTCACTATGTTTTTGATTAAATAACTTGCTTCATACTTCACACACATAAGGTTTTTCTTCTGTGTGCGTATGTACATGCCTCTTTAAATTAGATTTTTTACTAAATGATTTATTACATACTTCACACGCAAAAGGTTTCTCTCCTGTGTGAACAAGCAGATGTCCGCTTAGATCAATCTTTTTTCTAAATGATCTGCTGCATATCTCACATACATGAGGTTTCTCTCCTGTGTGTAAAAGCATATGCACATTTAAATTAGTCTTTTGACTAAATGATTTGCTACATACCTTACAAACGTGACGTTTCTCTCCTGTGTGAATAAACATGTGGCTGTTTAAATCACTGTTTCGTCTAAATGACTTATTACAGACCTTACACATATGAGGTTTCTCTCCTGTGTGAATAAACAAGTGGTTGATTAAATCAGTGCTTCGTCTAAATGACTTTTTGCAGACCTCACACACATGAGATTTTTCTTCAGTGTGAATAACCATGTGTTTGTTTAAATCAGTATTTCGTCCAAATGACTTTTTACAGACCTTACACACATGAGATTTTTCTTCAGTGTGAATAACCATGTGTTTGTTTAAATCAGTATTTCGTCTAAATGACTTTTTACAGACCTGACACATATGAGGTTTCTCTCCTGTGTGAATAAACATGTGACTGTTTAAATCAGTGTTTCGTCTAAATGACTTTTTACAGACCTCACACACATGAGGTTTCTCCCCTGTGTGTAAAAGCATATGCTCATTTAATTTACACTTTTGACTTAATGATTTGTTGCATACCTCACATAAGTGAGGTTTCTCTCTTGAGTGAATAAGCATATGTCTGTTTAAATTGCTTTTTTGCCCATATGATACATTACAAAGCTCACACATATAAGGTTTATAACCTGTGTGAGTCAGCATATGTCTGCTTAAAGCACACTCATATCCAAATGTCTTAATATGTCTTACACATCCTGCACAGATGTCTTACATATCTTCCACAGATGAGTTTTTTCTCCAGTATGAATATGCATGTGGCCAAATAAACTACTCTTTCCTCTAAATGACTTTTTACATACCTCACACACATGAGATTTCTGTCCTGTGTGTAAAAGCATATGCAAATTTAATTTATACTTTTGAATAAATGATTTATTACATACTTCACACATGTGAGATTTCTTTCCTGTGTGAATAAGCATATGCACATTTAAATTACCCTTCTGACCAAATGACTTATTACAAACCTGACACACGTGAGGTAACCCGTATGAGTAAGCAAAAGTTATACTTAAATGTTTTCTAACATACTTCCCATGAATGAGATTTCACTTCTGTGTGAAGAAACATATTCTTTTTTAAACTCTCCATTGGATTAATACCACACATAAGATTACTAACCTGTGTATATATGTATTGAAATTCCTCTTAACAACTTGTTACTTCTCCCACGCTCATTAAGTTAATGTCCTGTATGAAGATGCATGTGCTGCTTTAAATTATGCTTTTTTCACATGACATTTTATGTACCTTACTATTTTCTTTATGTGAAGATATAAACACTTGTTTCAATTATTGTTGAGTCCAAAATTTTTACATACTACACATGCATATAATCTTTCTTCCAAATATATAAATATAGATATCTTTATAACACTTGTTTCCTAGTGATGTTATACAAAATTCACATATATGAAGTTTCTCTGTATAGATATGTACAAAGTTATTTCAGATAGTTTTGATATCATAGAACTGGTTACAAAAGTCATGATGATGTTCAAATTCTGTTTATGTACAAACGAGATTATTTAAAATTTTACCCAAATTAATTAATAGATGCTTCACACATGCTTTGCATCCTATGCACATACTCATACAATTTTCTTTCTAAAAATATTAATGTCCACTAAGCTTATCTGTTGAGTGATGTAAGTATACCATGATTTCCAGCAACTTTATTAAATGCTAATTTGTCATGTTTTGCAAAAATATTATTTCTTACCTTAGCACAATTCTCTATTATGTGCTATATAATATGAAGTTCCCATTCTTCTAAGGTTATTAGGTAGTGGTTGACAATCTATTACTGAATTTTGTACTTTTGCATAAATCTTTATTATGAATTTATGCAATGATACTTATGCTACATTATATGAAGTTCCCATTCTTCCAAGGTTATTAGGTAGTGGTTGATAATTAATTACTGAAGGTATGCATGTATTCTCTTCCTATCTTTGGCCAATAGATATGATTTTCATTTTCAGTAAAATTTTAGTAAGTGAATTAATGCATACGTAGGTAAACATTTGAATGTTTATTGGAGAATGGTATAGTCAAGATTGGTGTAAAAAAATATATAATTCGACCTTTTTACTGGAGCATAATTGATAAAATAACTACACACATTCCAACTTCGACACATAATAACAAAGCAAACCTGTTTTGCACACATATAGTCTTTCTGCTGCATGTGTGAATTAAAGCCATACAGAAAAAGAGAATTTTATTCAAGAATAGAAATTATTTCTCTGTATTGATATGAAATTTTTTAACGGTTGGATAAAAAAGTGGGTTTAAAAGAAGGAAAAAATTAAAACCAGATATTATTAAAAAATAAAAAAAATACGAGTTATCACAACCACTTCGCCAAATTTTCAGAATGTGCCAAACATTGGGAACCATGCGCATAACCATTCTTCAAGCAACCATTCTGATAGGAATCAGTCAACATTCCCAAACGCTAGAGTGGCCACGTAACGTTGGCCCCATGCAGGAGCCGACGTCATAATGAAACCCTGCACAGAATCAACAGCAGCTTTAATTGGAACGCATACTATTTTGTTCAGTGTATAGAACGGTATAGTAGTTAGGGAAGCCGACTGCGATACCGAAGTTCCTGGGTTCGAATCCCGGAGAAGGCGTGGTAGCAACTGTCCGTCCCTTCAGAGGAGGCAACGGTGGTCGCCTATTTAGGTGCCTCTACAATAAAGTAGCCGCCATTTCTGGCCATAGGAGTGGTCAGTGTCAAGTAGGTCATTTTTTCGCTGTCGTCTGTGAAGATATGCTGTACTTTTGCTCATGTGAATTTCTGGTACGATACCGTTGAACTCGAGAAGCTGTGAATGATGACACGAAGTATAAACTAAGTTAAAAATCATAAATCAGTGTTAAAAAATCAGCGTGTATGGAGAGAGAATTTTAAACTCTCATATTATCAAATAGACTTAGCAACAACTGTGAATCATTGCTACCTTGGAATGTAAGCTCGAATCATGATGGGTTATGACGTTGCGATTCAGCTCTCTGTCTAGCTGATGAGACCTATGATTATACCAAGAGAACACACAAAATGTTGACTGTGATTCTTGCCGAAACTCAGAAACATATACAGAAGGAAATGAAAGAACTTGAAAATAATAAGGAGAAGTACAAGACGAATGGTGAGACATTGAGAGGTAAGTGTAAAACATATTTGCCTGCTATAGGCCACCCTGAGGCTCTTTATTTCGTAAACGAGTGAAACCCTTCCCCATTTCAGTAGACTGGACTGTCGCAAATGATGCAAGTAGTAATACCTTAATATCACAGGAAAATAATCCCAGTCTAGAGAGCACATACTGTTACCGAATAATTTACCTCACCGAAGAAAGTTACTGAAAAACTTAAAGTTTTGCCTACTCTTGATATTTCTATAAGCAAAAAATTTAGAAGTTGGCGATTCACCTAGCGTTAACCTAGATACTACTTCGTACCTGGTAATAAAATCCCTGACCGTTTACCATAATATTCTATCTGAGCTTGGTGAAAGCACTGAAGGCAAATTTACTGAAAAATTACATTCTGATTCTTTTAAGAGTTATTCGTAGAACGATAAACGACTGCAACTTAATTGTTGACTACTGAAAACTTAACTTAATTGGTAACTATCTTGTGACACATAAGAATGATCGACCTATCAAAATGTTTAGTAAAGGACTACCATGTAACTACTAAGCACTCTCTGTCCTTAATTTCCAAATCTCAAAATAGAACAGCTCAAAATTTCAAGACCAAAGCATTGATACTTACTTTCTAAATTCAATTAACTCCAACTCCTAATGTAAATGAAATATGCTCCATTGATCGATTGTTTCACTTTGTAACTAAAGTTGAAAAATTCAAAACTAACAGCTTTATATCTCAGTGTCCTTGCAAAACCGGAAGCTGCGACCTCGCTGCTTGAAATGCGACAAAAATCACCTCTCAAACCATTATGAGTTAAAAAGAACAGACACTCTCGACCTGCTGCAACTGCATTGGTAAACATATAGGTTGGTATCGTGTTGCCAACATGTTAAGAAATTCTCTTAAAAGTCCCAAGTTCGCCCTGGATAAAGCTCCTATATACCTTCAATTTAGCTGTGTTGCTCTAACTAATAATCAAGCAAGAAAGATCTCTTCCTTGATCATTTTTGATGGTAATTCCACTTCGCATAGTCAGGCCCGCGCCAAGCGTAATCGCTGCCATCGTGCAAATGCATAACGAGCGCCTTTATGCAGTGACAATGATATTAGAGGGAAATTGCTTTTGGTTAACACATAAAATGAAGTATTATTGACATAAAAATATGAAAAACTAAAAAAAAAAAATACGTTTTATCTTTAAATTTTTGTAAATGTGCAAACCTGTGTTTTGTTAAAACCCACATTCGGACATATTCATTGAAGAATTATACATATATTTATATCATAAAAAATAACATTACAAGCGAAGCGAAATTACATGCTAAACCCACTGAATACCAAATATACTGCTTAACACTATTTATTATCTTAAAATTAAAAGCAAATTAATTTACATATCTAATAAGTTAAATATTGAGAAATATAAAGCTAAAAAGATATATGTTGAGTTGTAGACAAAATATTTCATTTTAATTATTTATTAACATATTAAGGGGTTAGACCACTTAGGAATTTTCAAAATTTCCATAAAGCTAACTAAAAATACTAACCTGAAGGGACAACTGTATGGCACGGGATTGGCTGAGAAATGGCAAAAAGTACAATTTTTGTAATGCATTTTCGATTTAAAGTCTTGAAAAACTTAAAACGAAAGAATGTTTCTCATGATGACATACATTGTATATCATTTAATTTTGATCTGTTTCACTTCAAACTTCGCATGCGTATTCTCAGACACATTATCTTTGGAAGCACGATTCTTTAAATAACTTTTATTTTCTCAGCAATCCACGGTTAAAAAATGAATTTTTACAGAAAACATTCTTTGCTTTTCAAATGTTGACTATTAGATCAATAGCAATGATATATTTAAGTCCTTCGGTACTTCCCAAGTTTTTTAAATGTACGTTAATTTTTTTTTTCAAATTTATGTCTCAAGATAAAAATTAGGACCACGAAGATGTACGTCAGTTGACTCTGCAGAAAATGAAGGTCGGACTTCAAGGACGCCATTTTTGAATATTTTTTTTAAAGAGAAAAATATTGTTTCTAATAAATTCAATAAAATAGATTTGCGCTTGTTTTAGAAGCAACCCATCCAGCAACCTCGAAAGCTGAATCTACCTTTCATACAACCCAAGTGGCCTAACTCCTTAAATTCATTTTCACATAAATTGTGTTCGATCATACGTTAACAAAGCATATAACACTAACACATATATGATAAACAAATGAACTGAAACAAAATAATTTCAATATTTGGTAGGAATGAAATTATAGAAATTGAAATTTTCGGGCTTTGTTTTTCGCAAATTGGTTTATAAGTAAATCTATATCTAATAAAATATCACCTTCAATGGAAATAATTCCAAGATTTGCAAATCTCTCTTGACCCATTGTATATCTTAGGTAATTTTTAATGAGTTTCAATTTTGAAAATGACCTCTCTGCTGTAATAACGTAGATTGGAATTGTTAACAAAATGGAAAAAAAAAAAAAAAAATTAGGAAAGGAGTGAGTTAAGTTGTTGACAGCGTAGAGTTTCAACCGGCGATGCTACATTTTTTCCAAATGTTTGCAAAATCCGTGGCCCATGCATAAGATCTACTCTATCTATGTCGTTTTGATTTTTATGAATTAATGCTTTTTGCAGTTTTAATATAAATTGAGAGCTGATCTTGTTCAGAGTATTTATTGAAGTCAGAAATAGTCCACAAAAATTAAAAAACTTCTGAATCAAAAGATAAGAGATCAAACCTTTCACTTAACCATGATATCGCAACATCTAAAATTCACACGCACGCACGCACGCACGCACGCACGCACACACGCACACACGCACACACACACACACACACACACACAAAACCACTTTAAAGTCTACTTCTGTATAGGCTGGTCTTCGCCTTCGTAAACGAATTTTGTTATTATTGTTATTTTCCAAGGTTTAATGTTTCATGTCTTTTAAAAATTAGTATCAACATCTAAAGAAGATGGCAGTTCGGTGAGCATATCATTGAAGCCTTTAACAGATCTATAATCTTGATTACAGATCTGATAAAATCTGATTATAGATCTGAGCCTTTTTGAACCTCATACAAAGTGATACCTGCTCTTGATGGCTGGCATCAGAAGTATAAGCAGGTTTAATTTATTTAAACTTTCAGAAGACTCAGAAATATTAAGATTTTTAGTTTGGAGAATATTGCTAATAAAATTAACTGTGTTCAGTATTTTATACACAGTCCAGTCACATTAATGTGACCACCACGTACTTTCCATGTCAGAGTTAAATAACCAATCACAGAAAGCAGGTGGCAGCACAGTGCAGTTGAGCGTATATAAAGGGTGTGTGAGGGCTTCGGAAAACATTTCAATCGTTGGCGTAATGCAGAAACGAAGCGATTTATCCGACTTCCAAAAGGGCATGATCATTGGCTTTCGGGCCAAGGGTGGAAGCATTTCCGAAACGGCTGAGTTTGTGAACTGTTCGCGTGCCGCCGTGGTAAAAGTGTACCGTGCATGGCAAAATGGAACTGTCCAAAATCAGCGACGTGGCAAATGTGGTGCACCACGGGCCATAGATGACAGAGGCGAACGACGGTTGCGGAGATGCGTTCGGGCAGATAGACGGGCTACCGTTGAGCAACTGACCACCAAAATGAACCAAGGGGCTACCAAAAGTGTCTCCCAAAGTACTATTCAGCGAACATTGCTGCGTCTGGGCCTCCGAAGCAGACGCCTGGTTCGTGCACCTATGCTGACTGCTGTTCATCGACGGCGAAGGCTAGAATTTGCACGCCAGTACAGCAGCTGGACGTCCACTGAGTGGCGACAGGTTGCGTTTTCGGATGAATCGCGTTTTATGCTCCATCGGACAGATGGACGTTGGCGTATAAGGCGTGAAACCTCTGAAAGGAACCACCCTGCAACCATTGCCGGAACGGTCCAAGCTGGAGGCGGGAGCATTATGGTCTGGGGAATGTTTTCCTGGCATTCTCTAGGTTCACTGATCATTGTGGAAGGCACAATGGATCAATACAAGTACGCATCTGTCCTTGCGGACCATGTTCACCCCTACATGCGCATTGTTTTTCCTCAGGATGATGGCATCTTCCAGCAGGACAATGCGAGGTGCCATACAGCTGCCAGTGTACGTGCGTGGTTCGAAGAGCACCAGGATGAGTTTACCGTCCTCCCCTGGCCAGCAAACTCACCTGACTTAAACCCAATCGAGCATCTGTGAGACCATCTCGATCGAGTTGCTCGCGCCATGGATCCTCAACCGCGTAATCTAGCGCAGCTGGCCACGGCATTAGAGTCGGCATGGCTCAACATCCCAGAGAACACCTTCAGGGACCTATGTGACTCTCTTCCTGCACGTCTCGCAGCAGTCCGCTCTGCGAAAGGTGGTTATTCTGGCTTTTGACAGATGGTCACATTAATGTGACTGGACTGTGTACTATCCTCAACAGCACGCGACGTCGCTGTGACAATCTCAATGTAGCAGTAACGTAGTAATGGCTTAATGTCCGCTTTTTGCTACATCACATTGCGACGTCGATGTTAAGTCACATTGGAACATTGTTGCGAAGTTACACTGTGATATTGTTGTGAAGTTACACTGCGACATTCGTGTAACGACTCATTGCGACTTTAATATAATATAATAAAGTGCCATGAATGTAATGTCACTAAAGATACAAATGGATGTCACGCAACACTGGATTACTTTCTAAATGATTAGCGTGATGAATTCCTACACTGGTGAAATAAATTAAGAGAATTTTCATATTTGATCTACGATCTCCAGAACTACTGAACAGATTTCAATAAAATTTGGTGAGAACATAAGTTGATATAATACGAACAAAACAAACCTTCAACAGTTATAATAGATACACATATTCTGTGTAACACTCATGGGAGTCTGAATGTCTGAAACAGCGGTTGCAGAAGACACAAAAGAAATGGGTTAGTAGGAGTATGATCCCCTCTTACAACCATACAGGTCTCGCAGCGTGATGTCATACTGGAAATAAGGCAGTTTATCAGTGCCTGTGGCAATTGGTCCCACTCATTCAGCAACGCTGTTTTCAGTTCCTGAATGGTTCTCGGAGGGCGTTGCGAGTTGCAACTGCCCTCCCCAGAGCGTCACAGATATACTCTATAGGGTTAAGGGCTGGAGACCTGGGTGGACAATCCCTCCGCCGAATATCCTCACTCTCGAGAAATTCGTAGACCAGAAGAGCTCTATGTAGCCTCGCGCTATCGTCCTGTAAGGTGAACTCGGAGCCTACTGCACCCCGGAAAAGGCGAACATAGGGCTCCAAGACCTCATCCGTATACCTCACACCAGTCACAGGGCCTCTCTCAAAAACGTGGAGAGGTGTGCGGCCTGATGCCTTTCCAAACCATTATACCGCCATCGTCATAATTGTTGATTATGCGGACATTCGAGGGTAAGTAGCGGGTCCCTGGCTTCCATATGAGAATCGGTGTTTAGGCTAAAACGGGACTCGTCGGTGAACAGAACGGTCGCTCATTGCTCCGTACTCCAATCACTTGCTAATCCTGCACCATGCTAATCGGACTTTTCTGTCCGTATACGAGAGCGAAACACAAACAGCCGGTCTTTCGGCAAACAACTCTCTCTCATTCAGTCTTTTGGAAACAGTCACCCTTGTTACAGGGGTTCCTGTGGCTGCATGCAGGTCCTGAGAAGCTGTAGCCTCTGTGTTACGAATCGCTAAAATGGACAAACAGCGATCTTCCCTGGCCGTCGTGGCTCTTGGACGACCTTGCCCAGGCTTTCTCTCGATGGATCCAGTATCCTGGAGCTGTTTTCATAGGTTATACACGACGATGGTCGTTCAATTAAACTCTCGGCATATTTGGACTTAAGATTGTCCTGCCTCTAGCCTCCCAACAATTCGCCACATCATTCCATCATCTAAACGTTGGTGGTTATTCATTTTTCCTGTTCCGATGTGAATTTAACCGATTGCCGCAAGATAACACCAAGAAATTCGCCGATTAGTGCTAGCGATCGAAATTCGTCTAATCCTCCACGCGCTTATAAAACCTGTTTTTCTGCTGGCTCTGCGTACACACACAATAAAAATGAAAATCTTGTACGGCAACTACGTAAGTACACAACGTACTTACGTAGTTACCGTACAAGATTTCCATTTTTATCTAGAAGCAGAGGTGTTTTCTTCAGTTTTCATGCAATTCGATAAAATCTGCAAATTCTCTTAACTTGTTTCACCTGTGTATTTTAGAGAACAGGTAACTACAACAATGTTTTAATGATTCATTAAGGAATTATACTTGTCAAGGTATTGAAATACCTCCATAATATTCGAAATCTTTAAATTATTGAATATATTTATTATAATCATTTGAAATTTTCTCATCGTACTAAGGTTATATTTCACCCTATTAACGTTATATAACTGTAATCCATTTATGTACAGAAAATGCAGAATATATTATATATGATGCGACAGTGATTATATAATCATTTTCTAACCGTATTACGTTGCAAATACAGGGTGGTCATAAAGAAACTTTGCCAACATCCGCACTTCTAGCGCAAGTTCCCATTAACTGATCGAGATAAGATTGCAAATATAGTTATTCGAAGGTATGCGCTCGAGATTCTGTGAATGGCAGCACAGGAATGCTCACGGTTACGGTTATAGTTGCAGAAACTCGAAAATGTCGAATGGCAAAGCCAACTTTTTCCGGTCGCAAAATGTTCAGCGCATGCGAAAACCCTAAATAGCGTTGGAACGGTACCGATATGTCCCAAAACGGACCGACATTTAATGTGAATGTAATTAAATTTAAATTGAAGCTTAAACAGCCAGCCCGTTCACTGAATTTGAAATCGGGACTGAATTATTAGGTTACCATTCCATTCATTCGTCTTATCGACTTGAATACAGAGAACTGGGGAAAAAGGCAAATATCTTTTGTAAATATGAAAGCAATAATAAACATATTTATAAATAATTATATTATTAAAATGCTTAAGAAAATTTGGAATATTTATAAAGGTTTGAAAGGTGAAAACATGACCGATTTTGTTATAAATTGCATGGTTTTGATGTGTTTTATGTATGCTCCTCTCAGACTGGTAGAAGCTTGGTGATCATTGTCCTGCGTTGAATAAAGTTTAACATATACAAAATATAACATGTGAGTATAGAATCTGAAGGAAAGGTAAGGTTAGATTAGGTTATTTGAATATGGTTAAGCACATTGGTTATCAGCCTGAGGAAGGACTTTATGTGGGAAACTGGCTCGTATTCACAAAACACGTGAAAAATCGCAAAAACAAAACAAAACAAACAACAAAAAAACCCTGTTCAGTCAGATAATTTACCAGGATTTGAGCCGAGATTAAACTACCAGTATTCAGCCATCTTAACCACTCATAGGACAAATGTAAAGAAAATGCTTGTAATATCATATAATCAAAAGTTAACTAGATGATGTTGTACGACAGGATTGCTTTCTCAAGTACCAAGATTTTACCAAGGTTATCTGTTTCTTTTTTTGAAGTGTTTGGTCATGGTATTATTCACTACATGTATTTTCTATAATTCACATAGAATACTAATATTTCTATTACAAGCGTCGTTTTGCAATTTTAAGAGCTTTGCTTGTTGATATACTCAAAATTGTATCTGATAATGGTTAGAATAGATTTTAAGTACAGCATAATCAGTAATCCCTTGTATTATGGCATAGTTGTTGTTTCATTTATGGAACCGGACTAGTTGAATGTTATGGAAACCCTAGTATGACGTAATCGTTTGCATTATTCCGAGAAATTTAGAATGATGAGATGTTTTATATGGGTTTTGTGGTGTGTGTTGGTTGGGAAGTATATTGCTTGTTTCATTGTTTAGACAGTAGAATGACTGATTATAGCAAGATTAATTTGAAGTTTCTGTATGATTTGGAACGAAAAGGGAAAAGAGCGTTAATTGACTGGTGTGTAAATGAAGGTTTACTCAGTAATCATTATAAGTGTCCTGGATGTAGGAAGGATATAAGTTTAGTTGAACGTAAAAATCATTTAGATGGATTTGAATGGGTTTGTAGGAAGAAAGGTTCAGATGGTCACTATGTGAAGCGTTCGATCAGAAAGGGTACCTGGTTTGAAAAAAGTCATTTGAGTATGATTGATATTTTGCTATATGCTTCAAAATTATATCTAGTACTGAGTGCTACTGTACATATAATAGATTAATGGATTCATTACTAAATAATGCATTTAAAACATTCATTTTACATGAGCAATTTTTCAAATGTTTCAAACGCAAAGTTGTTTTTTGAATTTACTTGTTGATAGCTTAAAGCATTTTATTTTGAAACAACTGCCTTTTTCATAATAAATTTGGCAATGCCAAGAATCTTCAATAATATTCAAATCCTTTAGACTACCATTGTAAATAAAACTAAAACATTATACATTTTATCTTTCAAGAGTCATTCCAACTTTGATTACTACACAAAGCAATGGTTTGCTAAATTTGATGACTCTGGAAATATATAAAATTATTTTATCTTCTCAGAGAACTAGTAATACTTTTTATTTCATTCTAGTCATCTATTGTATATAAACAACTAGCATTCTCTGAAAAGTTATTGTCAAAATGCATTAAAAAGAATAGAAACAAAGGAATGGGAAGGTGCATTAAAAAGAATAGAAACAAAGGAATGGGTGGAATAGAAACAAAGGAATGGGAAGGTGTTTTTTCGAAGTGGTTGACGATAGAAGGAAAGAAACTTTATTGGATGTAATTGAATGAAATATTTTACCAGGTACAACTATTATATCTGACTGGAAGTCCTACAATTGTCTTTCTGATAGGTTTGTTCGCCTTTCCGTGAATCATGCGTTGACGTTTAAGATCCAGAAACACGAGCTCATATAAATAATATTGAAGGGCACGTGGAGTGTTGTGAAAAGAGATTTCCGGAAAAAATTTCATCGACAGTCAGGAACCATGCAGGATATTTTTGACTCTTATTTTTGTGAATTTATGTGGCGATGCCAATATATGGATTTGAGTTCAGATAATTTTAGGAAGTTTATGGATGCTGTTAAAGAATTTTGTGTGCCACAGACTGAAGACGAATTAACTTCTAAATAGGGTAAGTGCATATTTGCTTTTTGTAGTGCTTAAATGTATAACATGTTTTTTCTTTTTTATGTTATTTTATTGTTTGGTTTAAAATGTAGTATTTTTTGTTTGCCTGTACTGTAGAATTGTGCGCTCCTTTGACTTTTTAAGTGAAAATATATCGATGTATACATGGACAAACTCGGGGGAGTGCGAAAGGCATACTTTGTGCAATTCTCTGATGTTTTTTCAAGTGAAAATACGTTGATGTGCACATGGATACCGAGTTTATGCAATTCTTTGTCTTGCTATTTTGGCTTTGTGTAGTGGCGATTTTTAGTGTGAAGATTGCTGCTATGCGAACAAAAATAAGAAGTCAAAGAATTGCATAAACTGGGTATCCATGTACCGCCAAAAATCGTCAAGAGGTACCCTAAAGTATATTTTTATTATTAGTGCTGTTATGTATATAACAGATATAAATACAATAGATGAATATAATAGATCAGGGGTGGCTAAACTTTATGTCAGTGACAGCTGCAACTAGATTTCCCAAAAGCCACAACTGCATTTTGACAATAACTTTTCAGAGAATGCTAGTTGTTTATATACAATAGATGACTAGAATGAAATAAAAAGTATTACTAGTTCTCTGAGAAGATAAAATAATTTTATATATTTCCAGAGTCATCAAATTTAGCAAACCATTGCTTTGTGTAGTAATCAAAGTTGGAATGACTCTTGAAAGATAAAATGTATAATGTTTTAGTTTTATTTACAATGGTAGTCTAAAGGATTTGAATATTATTGAAGATTCTTGGCATTGCCAAATTTATTATGAAAAAGGCAGTTGTTTCAAAATAAAATGCTTTAAGCTATCAACAAGTAAATTCAAAAAACAACTTTGCGTTTGAAACATTTGAAAAATTGCTCATGTAAAATGAATGTTTTAAATGTATTATTTAGTAATGAATCCATTAATCTATTATATGTACAGTAGCACTCAGTACTAGATATAATTTTGAAGCATATAGTTTTTGTTACAAACACTTTATGAGAATTCTTAATGAAAAAGACAACAAGTCTCCGATATCCTTAACTGCACAGTTAAAAAAAGGCCCTTTTCAGGGTCATACAAATTTAATAAAAGAAATATGAAGTATTGCTAAGCCTAAATATTACTATATATACATTAATTTATATGCTGTATCACCTATTAATCATATGTCTTTTTCTGCTAACTTTAATTTATATGCCTTTAATATGTATTTTTAATTTATATGCTTTAAATATAATCAAAGTTAACTGTACACCGCTAAAATCATGGCCGATTAGCTGGCAAGCTTGGCGAGTAAATACGCACCGCCGCCAACGGATCTGCTGCGGAAGTGCCAACCGATCCTTTGAGGAAGAAAACCCGCATCTTTTTGTAACTCACGAAATCAAATTATTTTAGGTGTTAGAAACCTCATGGTTCTGCATGCTTAATATTACAGCTGTGTTACAAATTATCAATCACCCCCTCCCACAATATTTTCTTCCGTGAACCAGCATGTTTCTGAAATCTTCCTTAACTATATTAAAATATGTTTATATATTCATTGTTAAAAATTCATAAAAAATAACATAAAAATCTGAGAAAATAATAATAAATAAGGGGAGAAGAAATCTGCAAATGCGAACAACAAGGGTGATAATTAAAAAAAAAAATCAACATAAGAGGAATGGTTACGATCTTCAAACAAGCGAATAGGTTGAATCTGGTGAGTTACAAGGTTTTGAACTATTATCACCATTGTTGACAGTGCTTACATTTACTGGGTTCTCTGCGGAAGTGCTTGAGCTTAAAAAAAAAATCCAAATTTTTACATCATTTTAAAGTACTAACAGTGATTAGAATAAGATTATTATATTTTAGTCAGAAAATCTCTTTCAAACTGACTTCATTTAATTTTTGAAATTAAAAGAAAAAAAAAACACATTACACACAGTGGAAGTTATAAAAATTTTAACCAAGGACGTACATTTATAAAAATAAAATAGCACTTTCTAATTAAAGGCATCACTTTTCACAAAAATGGGAAATAAAAAAAAAAAAATATGTACATAAACAAAAGGTTTTAAAACAAAACCTTTACTGGCTGCTGAAAGTGCAACATTACAGAAGAGCAAATATAAAAGATATATTTATTATGCAAATAACTTTCAGTGCAAAGGTAAAATGATGATTTTATATAGGCTAGATTTCCATTTTACTGTATGATCTAGCCATTAATATTTACTCTGCATATAGAAAAAAATAGGCACTGTCCACTTCGAATATTACAACTTATAAAACTCACACAGATGACAGAAATGACTTGACACAGGTCATCACAGAGTGATGAGAATTCTCTTTAGTATGATTGAGCATATGCTTATGTGAACTGCTTTTCTGAATAAATGACTTGCTTCAAGCTACATATACATCAAGTTTTTCTCCTGGGTGTACAAGCATATGTCTGTTTAAATGACCCTTCTGCCGAAAAGATTTCTTACATACGTCACACACATAAGGTTTTTCTCCCACATGAATACGTAAATGGTTGGCTAAACTACCCTTTGCTCGAAATGACTTGTTACATACCTCACACATATGAGGTTTCTCTCCTGTGTGAATAAACATGTGGTTGTCTAAACTAGTTTTTCGTCTAAATGACTTATCACATATCTCGCAGGCGTACGGTTTCTCCCCTGTATGAATAAGTCTATGTCTTTTCAAATGAAACTTGTATTTAAATGATTTATTACAAACCTCACACACATAAGGTTTTTCTCCTGTGTGAATAAGCATATGGCTGCCAAAGCTACTCTCCTGTGTAAATGATTTATTACAAATCTGACACATAAAAGGTTTATAACTTGTGTGAGTAAGCATATGTGTGCTTAAAGCACCTTTAGACCTAAGTATTTTGCTACATACCTCACATGGATAAGAGTTCTTTTCTGTGTGAACAAATGTGTTCTCTTTTAAGCTCTCCATTTCACCAAACACACTATCACACATGATCGCTATCTTTGTATGTTTATTGTAACTGCTCTTCATGACTTGATACTTTTCACATACACATAATGCTTACCTCCTATGTGAAGCTGCGCATGCTGCTTTAAACTATGCATTTTCCAAATGACATTTCATACAATCAAATCAAATCATTATTTTCTCTACTGTATGAAGATACAAACTCTTGTTTGAATTGAGTCTAAAATGGTTACATACTGTGCATACATACAGTTTTTCTTCCAGATAAATAAATATATGCCTTAAAAATACACTTGTTTCCTAATGACGTTTTACAAAATTTACATCTATGAAATTTCTCTGTAGAGATACGCATACGATTATTTCAGACAGCTTTTATCATACAACTAGTTACAAAGGTTACGATGATGTTCAGATTTCGTCAATATGCAAACAAGTTTATTTAAAACTTTACGAAATTAATTCGTAGATGCTTCACGCATGCTTTGTGTATTCTGTGCAAACACACAAGCAGTTATCTTTGTAAAAATTAATGTAGACTAAGCTTATTTGTTCGGTGATGCAAGTATGCCGTGATTTCCGGGAATTCTTCGTTAAATGCTAATTTGTTACATTTTGCAGAAATCGGAAGTCATTAGTTAATATCATGGATACATAAGATTCCTCTGTTTGGTCGTACACACGTTTTTGAGAATGCTTTAGGCTGATATAGTGACGATATGAGCACAAAAAATATCACATATTAAGCTTTTTACTGCACTTTGCCAAACCTGAGAAAAGAAGTAAAAATACTACTAATATAACATACGGTAACTCAAACTTGTTTTGCACCTATTTAACCTTTCTGCCATATGTGTGAAAGCTGGCTCTTGCAACATCGTCTTGAAAGATAAGGCCTGAGCACGAGAGGGGAAATGGTCAGTGACGTCACGATCAGAAGACCGACCTGATGACTGTGAAGCAGGGGAAAGTATCTCCCAGAAGTTCAAACGAATAATACTCCAGCAATGAAACTATAATTAATGCGTTTTTACTACTCTCTCTGTAAATTCGCATTCTGCCTTGTGATTAGATCATAATCTTTAATTAAAATTTCAGAAACCTTATGGAAAATTTATCAGAAACTAGCCGCTGCGCGGCCAGCCTTCGTCTGACTTTTAAATGTACCGGAAAAATGCCTAAAGAGAACACCAAACATTAAATTTGAAAACTGCACAGAATATTACTCTGCATAACAATTTTATCGAAAAAGAAACAAAGAACAACGTTAAAAAAATTCAGTTAAAAATGCATTACATATAAAAAGCATACAATGAAATAAGCAATATCCCTTAATACAAATATTAATCATCCTAATAAATAAATTAACCAACTTCCTGCTGCCTTCTCTAGACAAACGTCCAGTATCCAAGAGAAACATTAAATTTAAAAACAGCACAGAATTATCGCTCTCATTTTTCCGTGCTGATATCAGCAACAATGGCTGTGTGCCATTGTTGTTCATATAATGAGAGAAAATTATCAATTTGATACTATTTCATCTTGTCTAGATGCATCTTGTGTACC
>KK120283.1:135888-154824 GCA_000611955.2 Stegodyphus mimosarum
ATTTAAAAAAAAAAAAAAAATACAAAATATCATTATTTTCCCAAAATTCTTTTTTTAAAAGGAGTCGAAAGGATTAAAGTTCAACGTGTCCGAAAATCAAAGGAAAATAAACAGCACATTTTTATAAGTTTTCTTTTTAAAAATTCTGAATAAATGAAAGGTGTTAAGCTGAAAAGGTGTTAAGCTCACTTTCCTAAATAAATTCGTATTTAATCGATTTATTGAAATACGAAATTTATTTTAAGTTTTT
The DNA here is from genome assembly GCA_000611955.2 of Stegodyphus mimosarum. Classification (NCBI taxonomy): domain Eukaryota; kingdom Metazoa; phylum Arthropoda; class Arachnida; order Araneae; family Eresidae; genus Stegodyphus; species Stegodyphus mimosarum. The sequence continues at coordinate 136,139 of KK120283.1, forward strand.
AAAATAGCTAAGTGTCTACGCTTCACGACGATTTAAAAATGAAATGTATAGAGTGAAATCTCGCTTTCCTGTAGCCCATTATGTCTCAAAATGTCGCGATTTGGTCACAAAACATAAAATAAGAAAAATTCTAATTCGAATTTCGAAAAAATCGCTTCGAGATGCACTGGCTCTTGTGTAGATACACCTATGTACCAAGTTTCGTGGCCCTGGGTGTATTAGCTTACTCGCAACACGAACGAAAGACGCGCGCACGCACGCACGCACGCACGCGCACACACACACACACACACACACACACACACACACACACACACACACACACACTTACACTTTGTTTTATTATATGTAGAGATTATGATCAACTAAAAATAATAAGTACTGTAAGTAATTTGTCCTCCTTGAACAATTGCATCTAAAGCAATGTGTGACTAATTACAATGAAATAAATTGTAAGAATCACGGAGTCCATATAAATGTTAAACAATAATTTGAATCAAAGATAAGGAATGTAAATGAGAAATAATCATCAAAATTGTACAGAATGTTTATTTCCTTTATGAGATATATTTTTCACTCATACATTTCGTGAAGATGCGCGAAAGAATTTTATCGTCTTTCGAGACGGTTTGGCTCTTGCCGCTCCTTTCAAGTTTCCCGTTTAGTATTACCACGGAGAGTAGTATACTCCATGGGTATTACTAATAATTTGTTTGATCTGTGAATCTGGCAGCCCACTTTTGTTTGGATCCATGATTTGGAATGGTGTGATCCGGGAACTAGCGAAGGCTAATTGGCCTTGAATTAGCGTTCTAAGCTACACAGCATTTAATTTACGCTACAACTCTTCCGGTAGGGTGGCTTCCGACCTAAAGAACATTGCCAAATATTTAATGGTATTCATTATTAATGTGTGTGTATCATTTCATGGTTAACCATAGATGTAAATAACCTCATTAACCAGTTCGCCGTCCTGGAAAAGTAAAACATTTCGTACCATTTTTCGTCCAAAGATTTTGAGGCCTTTGCTGTAGGAAAGGTACTATAAGCTAAAAAAAAGTTTTATGTCCAAACCTGGCCTCAGGATATTTCTTTCCCCCTTTCACCAACTGTGAAGATCTATTTAGAAATCAAATTGCCGGCGTACTTGTCACACTGAAGGACGCTGAATAAGGACCCCCTAAGGACGACCATAAAACACAAAGACTGGTATATCGCTTAGATCAGATATTTTTGGTTTTGACCTGACTTCTTGTACCCAAATCTATTGCAATCTATTACAATGTAAATGCAATTTTTAAATGACAAGTAAAAGCTTTGTTCATTTAAAAGTAAGTAAAAATAAGTTCATTAGCTAGTATTGCCTATTTGAAAAGCCTGAATATTGTTTTATTATTTTCTTAATGCACTATAAGAAAAATAATGATTGAATTATTTCCCGTATATTTTTATGTATTTAATAAAAAAATTAGTTTCTTTATATGAAAAAAATCTTCCTTTAGCCTAGCTATTTAAAGCTCTTATTTGAAATTACGATTACTTAATTTAGAGTTTTTTTTTAGCTTATAGTACTTTCCTACAGCAAAGGAAGTTTTAACCCTAGAAGCGCCAGAACAGTCATTTCGACTGCTGGCGTCATTTCACCTTGGATTTCTTAAAACTCCTTTTCCTTAAGAAGTAACAAATTTTTGGATTTTCCTAAAAAACTTCGAAAATATTGGTACCAAATATGAATCGAATATAATTAAAACTAACTAAGATGTTATTAGTTATCTGGGTCACAGTCATATTGACCGCTATCTGAGTCCTTTTATCTTGTTATCTCGCTCAGAAAACACTTTTTCTTCGAAAACCACCTGTCGTACACATTTTTTTCATTCACATTATTTGCAACATGATATACTTACCTTCCGTTCAGAAAGCATCTTTCTTCTTGGACTGTAACATCTACTTCACAAACTATAGCTGGAGCTCAAAATGTGCTAAAAGAATTGCTGCGTCCAACATCTTATGCAAAAAGAAATTTCGTGGACAATAGTGTGGAGGACTTGGGGGTTGTTTGTTGATGAATCGATGTTACGGCGTATTAAAAAGTGCACGGAAACAAAGACAGTTTTGAGCAATGAAGAAATCTGGGAAATATCTTTAGAAGAGCTTGATGCTTTTATTGCTATTATTTATGTAAGAGGAGCATATGGATGCAATGATATGGATTATGATTTTTTGTGGAATAATACACTGGGTCCTCCTTTTTTTCGAGAAACAATGTTTTGCAATCGTTTTCGAGATATTATGAAATAGCCAAGATTTGACTTGAACTCAAATAGGACTCAGAGTTTAGAAAGTGATAAGTTTGCACTTTTCCAAATATTTGGAAAACATTTGTATAGAACTGTGCGATTTCCTGTAAGACAGGAAAAATCTAATTGTAGATGAGCAGTTATTTCCATCCGAAGTCTGGTGTAAGTTTATACAGTATATGCCGAATAAACAAGATAAATTCAGTATCAAATTTTGGATGCTGGCCTATGCAGACTCAAAGTATATGTGCAGTACTTTTCCATATCTTGGCAAAGCTACATCGAGAAGTGAAACTGAAAGTCTGCCTGAAAATGCAGTAATGTATCTTCTAAGCCGTTATCTGAATTCGGGTAAAAATTTGACTGCGGACAATTATTTTTTCTCACTATCATTAGCTAAAAGACTTGAAATAAAAAATACAAGTTTTGTGGGACTTCGAAAAGAAATTTCACATGAAGTAAGAAAATCAAAATCCTGGCTATTTGAAACAGTTTTGCTAAAGAATGGTGAAACTACACTGACGGTCTATCGGGGGAAAATGAATAAAATCGTCCTACAACTAAGTACCTAGCATCCGAGTGTAAATGTAGACTCACAAAATAAGAAGAAACTTCCAGAAACAGTAGAGTTCTACAACAAAACGAAATGTGGATTTCATATCCTTGACCAGATGATGCGTAAATATTCTGTTCGGGCTGCTTCAAGTAGATGGCCTGTGCGTGTTTTCTATAATATGCTACATTTGGCAGGAACAAATACCTGCGCTATCTATCATAAATTGAGTGATTAAAACATTACAAGGCATAGCTTCCTCTTTCAATTGGCAGAGGTGATAAGAGAGCTTCATTTAAAGAGAAGAAAAAGCTCAAGATTACCCCAGGAAATTTCCAACTCTAGCAACAGACTCTCGAAGAAAAGACGAAAGTGCCAGATTGGACTTTGTAACAGTAACAAAACAAGTGATGTGTGTAAAGGATTTTGGTGCTACTTTGGTAGACGTTTACACGGATTTTTCGCGATTTAAGTTGGCTCAATTGTTGGCACGGTTTTTACAATCCTCAGCCATCTTGGAAAACGTTGTTTTTACATATTTTACGCACAGTAAAGTATTCGAAACTTTAAAAAAATAAATATCGTTAAAAATAATGGAATAATATTTTTGTTGAAAACGTCGTTTTTTAAGATGGCAGGCAGATGTAAATAAATACATTTATTACGAGTATAAAATACTAAAGTAAGTTTAAATTATTATTTTCATATAGCCTAGAAATAGAAAAAAAAATACTGCTATAAAAACATTGCGTCAAGGTTTAAATGGACTAAAATATTACTGAAATTGAATATCGAATTAAAAACATCATACCAACCTTTAAAAGAATTAAAATATTACTTAAATTCAAATACTTTTAAATAAGTTTTATAAGATATAATTATTTAACTTAAAACATATGTGACAATAAATGTCTCAGCAATTGTTTTTATAAAAATGATCTGTTATTCTTTAAAGAAATTCTTAAACAACTATAATTCATATTCTAAAAAGCATTATAAAGCATTTGTATTTTGATATATACATTTGATTCGCTGAGCAGTCAATTTGACTGCCGTTGGCGCTTCTAGGTAAGGAGGAAGCTCGGCGCTTCTAGGTAAGGAGGAAGCTCGGCGCTTCTAGTGTTAATTAAATGAAGCGCCAATTTCAAAGAGTAAGCAGGTAGTAACGGTTTGTAGTTGTTCTTGTTGAATAGATTACTAGATACAACAATTTTAATTATAATTCTACTAAAATTAACTATCTAAATACAAAATTCAAAAGACTATTTTCGGCGCTCCAAAACAAGCCAAAAATTAACAACAGAGTATGAATTTTTAGAGGATATTTGGTGGATGAGGGATTATTGAAGGATACTTTGTTGTGAAAAATATAAGATACTATGCGGGGGTTACTTAGTCAGAAAAAGTCATCGCCTAATCTTCCAGAACCGTGGTAGGTTGGCGCCAAACTATTTTGGCCTTCAAAATTTGGCGAAAGTTTTTGGCGGCAATGGGAGCACTAAGATGTGATTTTTAAACGTAAACAATATAATAAATGTTAGTTTTGCAGCAGTGAAACGCCGTAATTTTATGTAAACAGAATAGTAAAATGAGATGATAAAATACTAGATGAGTAAAACACTCCATCAGCTTTGCAAGCAAAAATATGGTTCTATCTATGTAATTCATAATAAAATAGCATAATGAATAATAAAATAATAAATTGTATAACACTTTCCTCGAACTCCAAAATTGTCAACCAAGTAAATACATTCAGTTTCACTAACAACGGATGCATCATAAACTCACTAACATATACAAGTTACTGTTGTCGTGGAATTCAGCACACTAAACAACTTTCCTTCAAAACATTAAACATTCCACATCTTTCAATTGGCACACGCAAGAAACAAAACTAAAAAAAAAAATGATTAATTGACCCGGAAAACATTAACTAAATAAAATTAAATGAAAACATTCATAAATTATAAACTTCACGACATCTGAAATCCAAAATTCTCCCACCAATAACAACTTAACCTCCTGCAAATATTAAACGCTAAAACTTTTAAAAACTAACACAGTATTTCAAAATTAAATTAAAAAGAAGCATCTTCTGGCTACACTAAACTCGCAGTCGTTACCGAAATAAAGCTCTAGGTTTGCCACAGAGAAACCTACAGCAGGAAACCACAACCAAATTAAAAACTTTCGTCAAGTTTGGCGCTCACTCCGTTTATGGAAGATTAACCAAGTCATCGAATTTGGAGATGAAGTGTAGGGCTGACAAATCGATTAGGCTTGGATCTTGGCTCTCCTGTAGTAAGCTTAATTTACAGTTAATTAATCGTTAATTACAGAATTATTTATTAAGGGCGAAATATCTACAGGTTTTCGGCATTGCTTTTAAAATTACATCCTTTTAACATTAATCATTTTCTTTAATCATTCCTGAATGATTTTTTTCTTTTAAAATTGTGTATCATAGTCGTAAATTTATTTCTATTATCCTCGAAATCTGGAGTGTGAGGACATTATTAATGGATGACCATAACGAATTGAGAGCTCTTACACTTTCTCAGTTTATTCAAGTTTAGCGACCGAGAAATAATTGATTAGGATTTCATTGATGCTCATCGTTTCCTGAAATGTGAGTGTTGCTTTCATACTTTACAGCCAAATCTACAGAAACGTTTCTATAAAGATTGGAGCATTGGTAAGAAGTCCGAAGTTATCTTCACGGAAAAAGAGAATTTCTGTAGCAGAAATTCTCCTAGTTGAGTCAAAGAATCCAAATATGATAAATTGGCCTTTAGCACAGGCAAATTGAACTGTTTTCTAGAAAGGCAATATTAAACCTTTTGCAAAACTACGAGTAGCCACTGGTGAAACTATACGATCCCTCCAGCGAATTTATCCGTTGGCGCTTACTTCTGCCGACAGTTTCATTGAAGTACCGCAGATAACTCAGGCTACACCAGAAACAGAACCTGCTGATGAGGAGTTTACGGGAGATGTAAAGGTAAGTCGAAGTGGTCGCTGAGTAGTGCCTGTGAAACGTATGAACTTAATGAACTTGTAGAGTCATTAGGTTATTTTGAAGCAGGAGATGTGCAAAATGAGCAATGCCCTCGCCGGGACTCGAAACACGGACCTCTCGAATACACGTCGAGCGTACTGACCACTACACCACGAAGGCATGCGATGAAGGCGGGAGACATACCTTATATGCTTCCCCTTTTAAAGGGCGAATGGGGATTAGGGGAATCAATCGCCAAACCCTGGTGACGGAGAATCATCATCCATCACCTTTCAGTTCGGGCGGCACTTGTAGAGACATTAGGATTTTTTTGGAAGCAGACGAAGGAAAAATGAGCAACGCTTTCGCTTGGAATCGAACGACGGACCTCTCGGTTTCGCGTCGAGCGTGCTGACCACTACACTACGAAGGCATGCGAAGAAGGCGGGAGAAATATCTTATATACTCCCCCTTCTAAACGGCGACTGGGGATTAGGGAAATCAATCGCCAAATCGTGGTGGTGAAGAATCATCATTCACCATCTTTTTAGTTCGGGCATCACTGTAGAGACATTAGGTATTTTTAGAGGCAGCAGATATGGAAAATGAGCAACACCTTCGCCGGGAATCGAACCACAGACCTCTCGGTTACGCGTCGAGCGTGCTGACCACTATATCACGAAGGCATGCGAAGAAGGCGGTAGAAATACCTTATATACTCCCTCTTCTAAAGGGCTGCTGGGGATTAGGGGAATGAATCGCCAAATCGTGGTGGTGAAGAATTATCATTAACCATCTTTTTAGTGCAGGTAACACTGTAGAGACATTAGGTATTTTTAGAGGCAGGAGACATGAAAAATGAGCAACGCCTTCGCCGGGAATCGAACTACAGAACTCTCGGTTACTCAAGGAGCGTGCTGACCACTACATCACGAAGGCATGCGAAGAAGGCTGGAGAAATACCTTATAAACTGCTACTGATATTTTATTAGTATTTTGATAAGTGCAATAATATTTTGTGGGCTTATTGTTTCTTTAATGTTATACTCACTCGTTTATAGTCCTCAGTTCAATTTCATTTCATGGGTTACAAAAATATATGTGTATTATATATTCGCATTTCCCGTTAGTTTCATTTTGTATTGTTTGAAGGCAAATTTGCCTGCAATACAACTCCTATTAAGTTTAGGCCACCCTTATTAAGTTTAGCATTTCCTATTTGATATTATTTAATCGTTCATTTTGCAATTTGTTTAATCTATGAATCTGGTAACCCAAATTTGCTTGGAATGTTCTGATCGGGAAACTACCGTTTTAAGCTACACATAATTTAATTTACGTTACATAAATATTGAATGTTACGTATTAAGATGTATGGATCATTTGATGATTATGTTAAACCATACATGTAGATAGTCTCTTTTATCTCTGTGTGTTTGTAGTAAAGGGAAAATAAATCAAATATGAAACGAAGTTGGAATTTCGAGTCAAAACTATAGCCATATAGAAAAAGAGGATTCCGTTTGAGAGTAAAAATTGTGTACGGATGGAGTCATCGTTTACCAAGTGAATTCTTAGACCCGAGAATAGCTCGTTGATGCATTACCAAAGAAACTCGTAGGACATTGAAAATTTCCATTTTGAGCTATACTACTTGTCCCACTTCCTGTCACTGAAAAATGCGATTTCGTCCACCTCCGCTTGAGTGTCTGCTGTCATGTGTGTATTCGACATGATGATGGGTGGAAACAGCATCAAGCTTCTTACGACGAACCTTACAAAATTTTACTCAGAAGAAGACTTGGATATGAAAGGCAGCAGGCAAACTATTTTAATCGATAGACTCAAGCCAGCTTTCTTCGCCGCCGAAAGTTATTCTTCTCAGAGTGTCAATTCACGGACGGCGTTGCCAGCTTTTCATCAGAGCGTCAACATACCATCAGCTCCATCAGCTTTGTCAACACGCTCTGGACATTCTGTTGGACTCCCTCAACGATAGGCCGCTTTCATCGACATTGCGGAGGGAGTGTGCAGTGGCAGTACATGCCATTCCGCAACGAAATAACTTTACCAGTGAACTACTTCGTCATTTGGCGAGGAATGACAGTATTACAGTAATCCAGTGTGCTGATTCGCAAGATCCCTTGAACATTTCCTCCCGCCTTATTGATCTGACTCTTGTACTCTGGGAACTAACCCTTGTGTGTAATCATGCTGTCTCTTCTAGCTTAATATGGTGTGCTTCAGTCAAATTATTTCATTAATAAGATTTTAATTTTAATTGTTATTAAATTGTGAAGCTTAATGGTTGGCATAGTTAATGAAGTATTAGCCCAAAAGGGTCATTACTCCTGAATAGGATATTAGTCGCGAAATGGCATTTTGAGTCGAAAGCGAGTTTTATCACTTTTCAAATTGTTGCCATCAGATGTTATTATATTATATTTAAAGAAATTAAATAATCAGGAATCAGCATGAATGTATGAATATTTCTCGCGTTATGAAAAACAACGGTACCTGGAACCATCAAATTTTGAATAACGTAGTCCTCCACTTTAACACGGCCATCTGGAAGCCTGAATTTTGAATTTCGAATTTGTTTTGTAGTGTTCTTCCTTTTTATCTAATAACTAACTGTGGAGGAACCTAGTGAACTGCTAGGTGAATAATCACTTAAGTGCAGAAACAGAAACGTAACACTCAACAAGGGTTAACTACCCTTTATTTCTCAGAATAAATATGATACAATCAGTTCCTAACTCGGAACGTACAGCAAAGCCTCAACTTGGGCTTAAACTCAAAGATATAAGAAAGAAGAGCTTAACTAATGACTAACTAAAGAGATTTAGCCGAAGCTAACACAATTCGAAGTAGTTGGCGTCTAAATATCGAATTAGCTAGCGAAGCTATCAAGAGCCCGTAATACGGCCGGGCGTAGTAATAGCTTAGAGAGACGTGGTCAAAAGGCAAACACGCGTTAGTCAGAAACTCTGATTCCCTCTACCGAAGTCAAAGGAGCTTCGACTTAAATACTATCTACTACTCATTTGAATTTAACGCGATTCTAAAAACTTATCCTGGTAAGGAATTGTAAGCTGAAATAAGGAGGCATAGGAAAGGAGCTTAAAAATAACTGTTTAAACCTTACAGCTTTATTATCTATTGTAAAACTAACGAATTTTTGGTTAACAAACTCAATTATTTTGAAACGAGCAGTGACAACACTGTACAGAATAAAACACTTTTATCTCCAGCGCCAGAGACTATCCATCGGAAAGCTTGAAGATAGCTATTTTTAAATATTTTATGGTTTTGCCGTTGATTCGAATTTTATGTGGCATAACCAAGAACGTGATATTTAATAAATACTCAAAACGTTAACAATAAAAAGTTTTGTAAAGGCATTTTAGTAAGAAAACTGAGCATTCATATGTTTGATGAACTGAGAAAAGCCTGGAAAAAAAAATGTATGCCAACACCTTAACGCTGCATCGGAAACTCTAAGCTTCAGGTTCTAATCGTTCGAATAAATGATTATATATTATTAGCATTTTGGCACGCTGATTTAGAACGTAAACAAAACTTAAGTTTAAATAAATAAATAAAATGAAAAAAAAAAAAAAAAAAAACTGAAAGGTTTCAGATTTTAACGATCGCCCAGAAGGGTTTGTTAAGGTTTTTTACGTTTTCGCTGAGCTTGCAGTCTACCAGTCTGCTTTAGATTCATCCCTATTCATCTGCTGCGCTGCTTTTAAAATTTTTGTAATTTTGCTTTTGAATTGTGTACGACATAAATGCGAAGAAAATAATTCTTAATAATAAATCTAAAGAGGTAGAATAAAAAAGAGGTTAGTAGGAATGACTGTAAAGCAGAATGGGAGACTGCAATCTCAGCGAGAACGTAAAAGACCTTAACAAATCCTTTTGGCCGATCGTTAAAATCTGAAACCTTTCAATTTTTTTCTTAAAATTTATTTATTTAATCTTAAGTTTTGTGTCCGTGCTAAATCAGCGTGCCAAAATACTAATAATATAATCATTTCTTCGAACGATTATAACCTGAATCTTGGAAAGCTTGACGATTTTCATTCAAAAATAAAATTATAGACAATACACGCATGCCAAACTAAACAAATTGAACATTAAGTATTTTTGATGAAGACTAATTTTTAAGAGTTTCACCTGCAAATTAGTGAATGCAATAAAATACTAAATATAGGAACGTTATGAAAAGAATAAAGTTATAATGTTTATCCTAATTTTAATAACAATTACTTTAAGTTTATGCATCTTTCCTGTCTTTTCTATCTTCAGCCAATGGCGTAGCTAGGGTTTCCAGCGCCTGGGGACAACTGAAGAATTTGCGCCCTTTTCTCTGCGCCAAAAATGGAAAATATTTCATTAAAAATTTTCGTAGCATCAGTTTTGCGCTCCCTGGATGCATATAAGCATTCTGTACAGCACCACGCACATAGGAAAAAATTCCTCCTTGTGATTGGATATGGCTTCCTATCACATCATTTCCTCTACGCTTAGGAATGCCTTGAATTTGCTTGGGTTCGAGACTACACCTCCATATCGTTTGTTTACATTTTGAGAACAGTACCGAAAAGATTATTATGTGCGTTGTATTTTTATTGCTATGAGGTTACTCTTACAACACTGTAGTGTGGTGAATTTAATATAAAAACTATGTAGTTTTTTTCCCTAGAGAGAAAAAGTATTATTTCTTCGTGTGCTAACTCCGTAACTGTGTATTAACACTAAGCGCAGACATTTTTAATAAATATATTCTTAATTTAAAACCATACATATTAAAAGTGTTTTGATTATTAATTCATTATTTCATGTTCATTATATATCCATTCTCTACAGATGCAATCTCTAAAAGCATGAGACAAGTCATTTTTCGGAAATAGCAAAAACGTTGTTGGAAGCTAACATCGTACACAGGACATTCACAATAAGTATAACCAGTTTGAAAAAGTAAAATTTATTTTTGAAGTTAGTCTGATATAGATTTGAAACAGAGGAATACAGATACGTATTTTAAATTGAAAATTACTTTATGAATATTGCCCATTTTTTAATGTGTAATATCTTTTATACTTTTGCATAAAAATAGTTTGAATGCACGTTTTCTTTCATTTAAGGCAACAGAATATTAGAAATGACATGGATATTAGACACAGAAATAACATTTGCAAAGGAAATATTTTCTGCAATGGGAAAGGAACAGACTGCAACAGAAGTGCAATAACAATATACTTACTAGCACGCAGTGCCGTTTTAGTTGGTTCAAGATCGTCGTGTTTTGGTTTTTGCACTAAATTCATGAACTCAGATACTTGTATAATCTAAGCGCTTTAAGATTGCTTCTGATATTAACAGCATCTTTGAGAGATTTTATAATTCCATGGAATAGGAAGCCATCTACAGAACGCTGCAACTAAATTTTTTCGTTTCAAGGAAAACAAACGATAATTTTCACGCCTGTGTCACTCACGCGCGTCATTCATTGAGAACAAAACCATAAGAATCCCATCTAAACGTCATTACGCCAAGAGAAATGATGTCATCGGAAAGTATGTCCAAACGCAAGTACGGATTTTTCTCTATGCTTGTGGCGCGGTACAGAATGCTTATATGCCCCCTGGATGCTACGCCACTATCTTCAGTTTACAATTTCATATCAGAATGTATTTTTAGAAACGCGGTTAACGCAAATGAGTAAGTATAGTATTTAAGTCGATGTTCCGCCGAAAGAGAGCCCGAGTTCTTGACTAGCGCGCGTTTGCCTTTCGGCTACCTCTCTCTAAGCTATTGCTACGCCCAGCCGTACTTTAGGCTCTTGTTTGGCTTCGCCGACTTAATTAAGATTTAGGGGCCAACTACTTAGAATCTTGCTAGCTTCGGCTATACCTTTCAGTTAGCTTTAGTTAAGCTAGCTAATATTTAATTTCATATTAATTTAAGTTCAAGCCCAAGTGGAGGCTTTGCTGTACGCTCCGAGTCAGGAGATGATTGTGTGCTATTTATTTTGAGAAATAAAGGGTAGTTAACCCTTCTTGAGTCTTACGTCTTTGTTCACACGCTTAAGCGATTAGTCGCTTATTAGTGTTTGTGGGGTTTCAAGGCTTGGAAACTGAATTAAATAAGTAAAACCCCGCAAAGTGAACATGCAGCAAACAGAATATTTCAGACTAAATTTTTTTCAGAAAACAAATTATCAGACTTTCAGTGCGGTTTTTTTAGAATGAAAAGAAACGTAATTTTGTCTGTTAAGAAGTACTATGAAGTAGTGTAAAATTATGAAAAGGAATTAATTGCCAAAATTTCCCTAACTAAAACTCACATCATCTCTCAAAATCAGTAACAACACAGTTTTTATAATTAATAGTGATGAAACTCGGAAATTGTTCGATATTGTGTTGAAACGTAGCAAATTCATGGACCTGGTTTAATGGACAGTTTTGAGATTCGTGATTATTTGTGCTAAAGACCAATTTACACTTGTCCGAGTGACCCGTAGGAGCCACTCGCTACGACTGCTTTGACAATATAAAGCTCAGTTCGTCCGAATAGAAACGCAGGGAAAGATAAGTCAGCGAGTCTGTTTCTACTTTGAACCAGTTGAAAATCTATTCGGGCAGTAGTTCCGAGCAGTGTTCGCAGCGACGCCGTGCCCAGTTTTTTCGTCATATCGAAAATGCTGAGATGGGAGATGAAGCGATAATCTAACTATGGCATTTTTTAATGCATATACATCTTGTGAAGTATTATGGTATACTTCATTACCTGAATATTACGACCATTGTTTACTAAGACCTAAATATAACGTGGATACAACTACTGATCAGAATGAATTTAGGTTTTTGGTATTGTCGAAAAAAACATATAAGAAAATTAAATTAGGGTATCGGATTCGAAACATTTATTTTAAACATATTTATTTCTGAATTTTCTTCAGTCAAAAAACAATTAAATTATATGTTATTCAACTACCCAATAAAATAATTCAACTACCCAATAAAATACAGTTTTCATTTAAAAAAATAAGTAAAAGGGCAAACATTTATTTTATTTTGTTGCGATAAATTTCGAAAAGCCAGTTTCCACTCATGGCCAATTACATCAAACCATGATCTAAAATTTTGAAATTTTGTTTTATAGACTTTCCTTTTTTGTTTGAACCAAAAATTAGATTGTATTTACAAACGGTCAGTCGAAGGTATTAAAATAAAAATCGCCGACGTATGAGGCTGTTATTAACGTGTTAAAATTCGAGGGTGTTGGAGAGTTCATGCAAACGATTAATGATATTCACTCAACCTCCTACACAGAAAATGGCCTGAAACACTATTGGAATAAATATGCTGATTGTGCATTTTGGCACTCGAAATAAATATTGCAGAGAACTATAGGAGTCACCCATCCCCAGAAACCGAAACGCTATCTGCGTTTTAATTTTGCTGCTGAACATCTCGAAAGAACGGTTTTTTTTTTGAATAAATGTCGTGACCATTTCCGATAAAGTTTCAAATTATCCTTCATCCATTCTGATGAAGTTTTTGTAACTTTGGATATCCTCGCCCCGAAGTTCATTTAAAAGTTGATTTAATGCTCCCAATTCATCACGGCGAGCTACAAGACTTCAAGCACAGGACGTCGCATGTCGGTATCCATTTTGCAAACAAACGGAGGCGAGTTGTCAGTCCTCTCTGATTGGTGTAAACATTCTATCCGAGTACAGGTCCGTTCGCTCGGTTCGAGACGCTCGGACGAGGGGTTCGCCGAAAGTCACTCGGAGCTCTCTCGGATAAGTGTAAACCGGCTTTCAATCTTGTATGAACTAATCCTCCTACCTCTGTTCTTGGCTTGATTTCAAAAGCGTCTGAAACAATATAGAAGTATGATGTGTGGCTGAAATACTTTTTTCAGAGCATATTCAAAAAATGTATAAGGTATATCTCCCGCCTTCTTCGCATGCCTTCGTGGTGTAGTGGTCAGCACGTTCGACGCGTAACCGAGAGGTCTGTGTTTCGATTCTCGGCGAAGGCATTGCTCATTTTTCATCACGCCTGCTTCTGAAATAACCTAATGTCGCTATAAGTGGCGTCCGAATTAAAAGGTGGTGGATGATGATTCTCCACCACCACGATTTGGCAATTGGGTCCCCTAATCACCAAAGTCGCCCTTTCAAAGGGGAAATATATAAGGTATTTCTTCCTCGGTTTTCGCATGCCTTCGTGGTGTAGTGGTCAGCACGCTCGACGCGTAACCGAGAGGTCCGTGGTTCGATTCCCGGCGAAGACGTTGCTCATTTTTCATCACTCCTGCTCCTGAAATAACTTAATGTCTCCTCAAATGAATCTCAATATTGCAGAATTTTAACATAAGTGAAGAGGAAAGTAAAGAGCCTTTCCAACAGCTGTCCCTCAGGAGGGTGTTTTTCTTTACAGAACTATTTCTAAGCGCTCTTGTTAAGTGCATGATTTTATTCTTCTTTCAAATAATAAAGGAAGTAATATTTTCAGCAAACAAAAGCCATCGACAGATTACATCGAACTCATTTGTGTAATATGATTTTCGCGTGATGTTTAAGAAAACAGTCGGTTTTCAGGTGCTTAATTCAGATCTTCCTGTGTTTATTCAGATCTTTTTGTGTTGCTTTTAAGCTTCTGTTGAAATAAAAGATGTGTACTACGTCCTTGTTTATCGAAGCGTTTCAGCCGGGGATTGAATGCTTGGCTAGATCAAGACATACTTTTTTTTAAAAATTATATGATGTTAAATGGGACAGTAAAACCGGAAAACCAGGACTCTATTACCTGGCGTTCTCAAGGATCGCCCTACATAGAATGCCATCCTGATCTCTAGAGGCAATCCTCGGGGCCGCGATCCAACCGGTTAAGCCGACGAGCCTCACAAAGTGGAAGAAAATCAATGTCAGTTAAACGAAGTTGGAAAATAGCACGTCATGCAGCATCATCCGACTCCACCAATAGGGGCGTTTTCGGTCGGACAACCAGCGTTATCCAACCATATAGCTCCACCACAGCCAGAGGAACGGACACGACAGTACCAGTACGGTCCCTGCCAAGCCCGAACCAACCTTAGAATTAACTGTCCTGTGAAGTCACTTTATGTGCCCCGTGGTTGAGACTGCCTAAGTACAGATGCTAGGCAGTACTTCCCAGGAATTCTCCTGAGTCTACTCCCGGGGGGATGTTAAATGGGACAGGGAAAACACCTTTCCGTATGATCAAAAAGTTGTCGACATGATGATGAGTAGATAAAAAAACTCCTTCTTAATATAAAGTAATGCATTAAGATAGATTTTATTTCCCTCGTTTTTCGAATAAGGCTGTTCGATTCTTTTTCCTCTAGTTTTTCGAAAAAGGCTGTCAGGGAGATGCAGCACTTACGGAAGAAGCGTTTAAAATTATCTAAAATTTGTTGGGCATTTCTTTTTCTTGACGTACGCTTCTTATTTATTTATGTAATCTACTTTTTACGCTGATTTAGTATTGTTTATTGTGCATTTTATACAATTTTGTATAACAGACACCCGTTGAAAGTCTCTTTAGTTTTATCCTTATATAATTCTGAACAATTCAAATGCTATAAAAAATGCGATACTTCCTATCCGTCAGACGTTATGTGATTGTATTTAAGTAATCCTCCCCTCCGGGGGTTTGACTCAGGAGAATTCCTGGGAAGTACTGACTAGAATGTGTGTTTAGGCAGTCTCAACCACGGGGGTACATAAGCAGTCTTCACAAGACTAGAACTTCAGTTCATTCGGGGGATGGTTCAGGCTTGGTAGGGACCGTACTGGCTTGTCTGCCCCTTATCTGTGGGGTCGTTAGATCGGTAGCTATTGTGGTTAACTTTGGGGCCGTTGGTCGTTATGCTGAAAGTATGGATGGATTCTTGCCACTCTTTAGGAAACTTCCGCTGTTTTGGTGACAATGGGCAAGTGACATAGTCTCCTTCAAGCGAAAAGAAATTCATATGAAATTTTTGGAAATTCATGGTGCATTATTTTGAGAACAGAATTATCCACTTCATCTGAACCTAGTGCCATTTTTGCTGCTAATGAATGGATAATGTTGTCTATTTCAGAAGTCGATTTAAACGCATAAGAGCCTAGTTTGTCTCCCCAATTCCTTCGCGTGAATGCATTTCTTGCTTGTTTTTGGCCGGCAGTGAGTGAGTGTTGTTACTGAAAATCGAATCCAAAACAGAAGTGACAATTTCAGGGCTGGTTCGAGCGTGGAGCAGTGTAGAAGTTGGGATGGATGTGGACTGGCAGACCTTGTTGTAGGCTGTTTTGAACATTGTTTCATAGGTGTTAGTAGTACGAGAGCAGAACTGACGCCAGGAATTAATTCAGACGCGTTCACGTTGCGCTTATACTGAGTTCTCGTTTAACGATATGCTAACATACGAGAATTATTTAGCATTTCTTCTGTCGTTGCCTATGCTTTCCTGCAAACAGCTCTGACAAGGCCACGCTGTGAAAACTGGGATCAGTAAGGAGTGAGTACCTTTGGCTGGTACCAGCGACTTGAATCAGTAGACATATTTTCACGCGCTTATAATGCATTCGATTATGCTTGCACACAGGAGGCCTAATGTAGATGTGTCTTTACATTGTGTAAGAGACGGTATGAGGTCGTTGACGTGTTGCCTCAGTTATCTGTAGAAGAATTGTGTATGTCCTCCATGGGAACTTTTAAAGCGACATTTTATTAAATATGAGGCGGTGGTTCCCGTTGGGAAGGTAATAAACTTGTGGTCACTGAAAGTTGGGATATAAGAAACTGATAGTCTGGTATTAATGCAGCTGTATTTGCTGTAGATAGACTAATGTCAAGCCAATCTTTCGCTCGGATCGTCTCAAAAGTGGGGGGGAGAGTTCTGCTCATTGAATCAGAGTGATCAAATTGTTCTGAATGACTATAGATTGCGCGAAGCACTTTATTCTTGGACTGAAGTAGCACGTTGGTCCTCACGATTTGAACCCACGTGGGAGTTGTGGCGTTAATATCCCTACAATATTGTGCAGTATGTCGAGGATCATGCTCTAAGTGCATTAGAAGAGGCTGTATTGGAAAACTAGAAGGGAAGCAGACCGAAGAAGGCTATCTAAAAGAATACTAACGGTGTGGTTGTTGCTCCTTTCGTACAGTGGCATGAGCGCTCCATTGTAGACTATGGACTCCAGGTAATAGTTGGAAAGGTAGACTTAGTAGTAGCCAGTAGTGGGAATGCCAGGGATAATGCCACGAGTAACATATGGTTCAGAGAAGATAGCTACATCGATTCCAAGCTTTACAATTATTTGAAGTTCGTTGAGAGTTGTTGGGAGGCAACGTTATAGATTGCACTGGAGGAGTTTTAGCTAGCAGACAGTACTATATACTATAATTTATATCTGATTGTGCATAAAGCATGGTTAATGCAATGTTATGCACTCAGTTAGACACGAGATGCTGTTATTCTATACTCGCAGCGTAGTTTATCGTAGTAGACGAGCCTCTTTCGTAGAATGGGCTGAAAACTGTTCCTTCGATAGACGCATCTTACTCATACAACGTCTGACACTGAAAGGTATCTATATCTTCCGCGGCTAATAAATAAAGAAAAGTGTCTAAAAAATCAATCAGTCGATATAAAGAATGAATAAAACCTTTTCAGATAAAAATTTGAGGGGATACATTGAAATGAATAGTTTTTGAAATTTCGGAGTAGAGAAGTCAAGGGAAAAAAGTAAAGAAAATTGTCGATGTTCAATGTTCAATACAATTCAATGTTCAATTTTTGAACCCCACAAACACTAACAAGCGAATAATCGCTTTAGTGTGTGAATAGAGACGTAAGAAGGGTTAACTACCCTTTATTTCTCAGAATAAATACAATCAGTTCCTAACTCGGAACGTACAGCAAAGCCTCCACTTGGGCTTGAACTTAAATAATTATAAAATTAAACTAAACTAAGCTTAATTAAAGCTGACTGAAGATATAGCCGAAGCTATCAAGATTCTAAGTAGTTGGTCCCTAAATCTTAAGGCAAACGCGCGCTAGTCAGAAACTCAACCTCTATCTCGAAGTCGGTGAAACATCGACTTAAATAATATTCTTGCTAATTTGCATTCACTGCGTTTTTGAAATTACATTTTGGTAGGAAATTGTAGTTTGGTAGAAAGACAGGACAGGTGCATAAACTTAAAATAACTGTTAAGAAAATTAAGGTTATTATTCCCATTAAACTATATGATAAATTATTTTTCGACTTTTAATTATTTTATGGGCTTTAAATAAAAGTTTATTTATAGAAACCTGTAGGATTCTGCTGTAACTAGAACCTTCTGTCAAAGTCTTGCAATCCCTACTAGGCTATGTTTTAGTCGAGAACAAGTGACTAAGATACTTTTTTATTTACTCTTAAGTGAACGTAAAGCCCTAAGTGTGCGACAAACGAGCCTCCGCTACTCGCGGTATTTAAATTAACATTTAAAACGTCGGCTAGCAAATTGCTAAAGCCGGAATAAACTTAAACGGAGCTGGCGATAGTAAGAAACAGTAAGACCAGGCTGCCGGAAGTTCCAACTCTAAACATTCAAACCTCTACTTAAATACATAACATCTAATTTGCATTGTGTTGAGGACTACGGAAAAAGGTTAAACTCATACTGGCTCGTTGCTCTAAAAAAAGCAGTCTGAGTTTTTCCATGATAGGAGTCCGTCACATTCTATCACACACACACACACGCACGCACGCACGCACGCACGCACGCACGCACGCACGCACGCACGCACGCACGCA
>KK120283.1:154997-197258 GCA_000611955.2 Stegodyphus mimosarum
CACAATAAAATAAAATAAAATAAAATAAAAGAAGAAAATCTGAAAGGTTTCAGATTTTAAATTACGTCCAAAGGGGCGTTTTTAAACATTTTGTATGTTACTTTTATTTATTGAATATCATGTTTTTCGCATTTAAACCGTAAAATTCAGTTAAAGATCAATATCGCAAAATAATTTTCAAATGAGCCTATCTTTAGAATTTCCTACACACAGTCTCACGCGCTGCAGATAAAAATGTTTTTCTCTGTGCAACGTTGCCATGGGCCGCTTTGAAATCCTCGATTTTGTTCATCAAAAATTCGTTAAAGTTTTACAAAATATGAAATCGTTAATACAACAAATTCCAAATTTCAAATTTGGGCTTCCAGATGCCTATATTCGCGGCCAGATGACGGCATTCGAAATTCGATGGTTTTAGGTACCGTCGTTTTATCACAATGCGAGAAACATACGTACATTATGCACATTCTTCATTGTTTAATTTCTTTAACTATAATTCAGGGCTGCAATATTTCGTGGCAACAGTTTGAAAAGTGATACAGACTTTTAATGTTTCCGACGCAAAATCGCAAAACGAAAACAATAGTCCTTCAGGGACAAAGCCCCTTTGGACTAAAAAAGAAGAGGTTGAATATTTTCTTGCCAGGTAGTAACATTCGAAATTTTATCTGGATAGTAGAGAAAAATTTCACCTGTAATCATAATTATCTTAACGTTTACGTAATATTTATTCCTTATTTTGCTTGTATTTGAAACACTTGTCTGCGTCACTGATACTGGTTTATCTTTTGCATAAACAACATAACATATCCCTAAATTTTCAAGAATTTAATGAAAGAGAAACATCATGTTAATCAATAAGTGTACTGCGGGGAAAAAAATGGACAGTTCTATAGCTCCCGTTCAACTGGGCCGAATGACAAAATTCAAATTGCGTGTTTCATGTCTCGAAAGCGCGACTTAGGATATGTATTAAATTTATATATAGCGTTGTTCTAATATAAATATTTTCACACAAAATCGGACCTTTTCTGAAATGACATGCCAAATTTTTTTTCCATATTTCGATTCGAAAATCGCACGAGTCGGTTTTAAAAAATTTGTTCTCAAAATTTTACCTCCTCAACGTTAATTGAATTTGATATATATTTATTAATATCTTTTTTTTATTAAACTTACTTGATTACTTCTTTCACATTTCGAAATTTAGGTTCATTCCAAATAAAATTTGCCCATTTTTTATGATTTATTTTTAAAATTTATGTTTTTAAATAATTTTTGTAAATTTTCCGAAAAACGTTTTGAATTATACACTCTTAGCCAAAGAAAAAACGATGCACCATGACGCACCGAGAAGATATAAAGCAAATTGGACACAAATTCATACGCATACAGGTTTCGACGGAAAATGCAAAATTTTACATTTTGGCTGCCAATGAATGAACGGTTGTCGGTACAGCGCATCTGATCTGCGCAATTGGCAGGATATTTAAGAGCAGAAATTACGATTCCAGGTTATAAATTCTTCACGAATTTCATTCCGTGTTCTCTGGTAGACAGCAACTATGCCTCGCATACAGGAGCGCGTACGATATGCGCAGATGTCAGAATTTGAGAGAGGTCGTGTAGCTGGGCTCAAAGAAACCTGTTGGTCTTATCGGCGAATAGTTCGACATTTGAGCAGGAGCGATGCCACTATTAGACGATGTTGGCAAGAATGGGTGAACCACGGCAGCACACAGCGTCAAGAAGGAAGCGGTAGGCCTAGAGAAACGACAGAACGTGAAGACCCAGCAATCCTCAGAGCGGCGCTCACAGCCCCAGAGGCATCATTATCATCGATTATACCTGCAACTAGTGCTGTAGTGACCGCAAAGACCATTCGTAGACGGCTGACAGAAAGCGGGCTGAGATCACGGCGCCCCTTGCGCCGACTGCCATTGACCTCTGTACAACGTCAAGCCCGTTTGCACTGGTGTCGGGCTCATTCGCACTGGAATGTCACTGACTGGAGTAAAATAGTCTTGAGTGAGTCCCGCTTTAAACTGAGCGCCGATGACCAGAGAAGGCAAGTCTGGAGGCGCCCCAGACAGCGGTGTGACACCCACCTGTCTTTCGCCAGAGAGACCGACAACTAGGAGTGATGGTCTGGAGTGCCATTTCATTTCATAGTAGGACCCCTTTGGTTGTCATCCGTCGCAACCTTCTAGCAGAGCGGTACGTGGACGAAGTTCTAAGGCTCGTTGTGTTGCCCTTCATGTCACGCCACCCTGGACTTACATTACAGCAAGATAATGCCCGCCCCCCACACTGCATATTTTTCTACTGCATGCCTTAGTGCTTGCCGAACATTACCTTGGCCAGCAAGGTCGCCGGATCTCTCTCCTATAGAGCACGTTTGGAGTATTATGGGCAGGGCCCTCCAACCACCTCGGGATGTTGACGATCTAACGGGCCAGTTGGAGAGAATTTGGTACGATATCCCTCAGGAGGACATCCGCAACCTCTAATTATCGATGCCAAGCCGAATAACTGCTTGCATAAGGGCCAGAGGTGGACAATAGAGGTGGACGATAGATGGCGTTGCCTCCTTGCGCGTGGTTCTACCCGAGGGTATAAAAAAGCCGTTGCTGAGGTTGCTTTCCCTTTCCTAGATATTTTGTTCTCCTGATGAGGAGGGACCTGTAGTTGCCCTCGAAATCGATTGAGTGGTTTTAGTAAATGTACGCCAAATTCAACGTTGTTTCAGCGAATTAAATTGAAAGAACTTATCGGTAAGTCCTGTTTTGCATATTTTCAAACAAGGAGCACCGCTAGAATTGCATACAGACGCAAGCAGTCGTGGTTTCGGCGCTGTATTGCTACAAAAGTCTGATGATGGGCACATTATGCGTGGGTTTACGTAAAGGGATATATCAGATAAATAAAGTTTAGCTTTTTGATTAATGTTTCTCTTTCATGGATAGATATATTAATATCGGTGGCATAACAACTCTTTCAAAAAATAACAAAATGAAAAATAAATGTTATGAAAATATTAAGTAATTATATTAACAACAGGTGCAACGTTTCTCTGCGCGTCCTCCTTGCAATGGTGTCCGCCGTAAAAAAACATCGCGACAAAAACATCACGGACGAAAACGTCGCGGAGAAAACAACGCAAGGCGAAAACGTAGTAGTACAAAACATCGTGGGAGAAGAGAAAGCGAAGAGAAAACATCGCAGTTCTAAAACCGTCGTACAAAATGTCGTGGTCGAGAATAAAGCGGTTCAAAAACTCCGCAGTTTAAAAACATCGTCGTCGAAAATATCGTGGTAAAAAATAAAGTACCTACGAAACATCACATGACGATAACATGGCACGCAATCAGTTTTCAGTGTTTTAAAAGTTGTAATTGCAAATTCGCATAATGATTTGGGAGTGAAAGAAGGAAGGAGGGCTATTTTTACTTTTACTTTTCATATCTTTGAATGAACTAATAGATTTTTGTTGAAAAACTAAGAAGAAAATTTAAGCATTTAAAAATTGAAAGTGAATAAAAAATTAATGCAACTTATAACACTTAATAGAATTTTAAACTTGCATGGTTAATTAACCTCATGCAGTTGTTTTTCATTCTTTTGCTAAACATTTTTAGACTGTACTTTTCATGAAAAATTATGAGGAAAAATTTATAAAAAAAGATTAAGTTATGAATGATATTTCTTAATTAACAGTATAAATTTAAAATTCTATTAAGTGATAGAAGTTGTATTAATTTCCTACTCATTTTCAAATTTTAAATGTTTAAGTTTCCTTCTTATTTTTCAGCAAAATTCTGTTAGTTCATTCAAAGATATGATTTACAGAAGTAGAAATATCTCTCTTTCCTTCTTGCGCTCCCACATCATTATGCGAATATGCAATTACAGCTTTTAAAACCTGAAAACTCATGTATGCGATGTTATCGTCATGCGATGATTTGTAGGCACTTTATTTTTTAACACGATTTTTTAAACTGCGAAGTTTTTGAACCTGTTTACGATGTTTTCTGTTTGCTTTCTTTTCTCCCACAATGTTTTGTACTACGGCGTTTTCGCCTTGTTTTCTCCGCGATGTTTTGTACTGTAACCCCTTGTCTAGGGTAAATTTCTGATTCATTTGACGATAAAATGACAAATGAAGTAGTTTAAACCTTGCCGAATGCTTAATCGGCAACTGCCAGGCCATTGAAAAAACGGACCAACTTCTGAATTTGCGAGAAATCATAAATTAAGGAAAAATCACAAAAATAGCGATAAATAAGTCCCTCAAAAATAAGCCAAACCGTGTAAAATTTGAATGTGTTGCCAAGTAAGAGAAGCTGAGTAAAACTGCAATATGCAAATAAGTGGCGCTGCACTCGGAATACGTGATCTGCGAGGAGCATAAAAGTCCATGTTTGAGAGCAAGCCCACACATTTCTTTGTGATAGTGACATCAGAAATCTGAGATAGCCAATTCATAACAATGACCTCCAGCTTTTATTTGTCTGCAGAACTACGATGGAGAGCCATTGGGAGACTAGAGGACAAAGTGAAACAGAAGTGGCCAGATGGCTAAATGGGAGTCCTTCTGTAGTTCATAGACTTTGGAGGCAATTTCAAACCACAAATTGGGCATCTAGGAGGTTCAGCCAAGGACGGCCAACTGCTACGACGAGTGCCTATGATCGATATTTGACATTATGTACACGCAGGAATAGAACGGCTACTCCGACTCTTCTTAGATGCTCCCTTTGCTGCAGCCACCGGAAGGTTGGTGTCAACGTCAACTGTGCGTAGAAGGCTTCACGAAGGTGGTCCGTATGCGAGGTGACCAGCCATTTGCGTGCCGCTCACGTCACGACATTAGAGGGACCGTTTGCAGTGGGCACGACAACATGTCCACTGGATACCTGATCCATGTGGGCTGTTCTCTCTACGGATGAGTCCAGGTTTAGTCTAGAAAGCGATAGTAGGCATTATTTGATATGGAGAAAACCTGGAATCCGTTATCATCCGTCAAACATCAGTGAAAGAGATGCATACGGAAGAGACAGTGTCTGTTTTGTATGGCATCTATTTGGGTGGACGCACAGACCTCCATGTCTTTCCAAGTAGAACCTGGAATGCTCAGGCTTATAGAGATGACATCCTTGATGCTTATGTGCGCCCATATCCGGGGGCAATAGGTGATGCTTTCCTGTTACAGGACGACAACGCAAGACCACAAATGACTTGCATCGTAGATGATTATCTTTAACAGGAGAGACAATTATGCGCATGGCGTGGCAAGCTCGATCCCAGAACTTGAATACTATCGAACACGTTTGGCATGCTTTAGGGAGACGTCTAGCCGCTGTCAATCCGCCCCCTCAGACCCTTGCCGCTCTTGCAACCGTTTTGCGAGAGCAATGGCTTCGCTTCCTGTGGAATTGATAGACCGCATAATTGACAGCATCACACATCGATGTATGTGCTGTATTGCTTCTAGAGGCGATCATATTTCATATTGAAGGTACTTTTCCTATAGCAAACTGACGCCTTCGATGTGTTCATTTTATACATGTGCTAATTTCTATATTACGATAATTGTCTGATATATTCTTTTTATGCTATTATCTGTTGTATATTGTGGGTAAGTTTCATAAAATTCTACATATAACGTTTTCAGTAATCATGATTTTTGTGATTTTTCTTTAATTTATGATAACCATTGTAGTATTATATACCAAGAAACCTTTCTAACGCATCCTTTAATTTATAAATATTTACTTATATTACCAACATCTTAAGTAGCTTGAGAAAAGTCATTTCAAAATTAAAATACTTGAAAAATCGATAAGGAAGTACCATTGCATGGTTAAATTTAGAAGCATTTAAGTTGAAACGTGAAACTGATTTATTAAACCAAATAGAAAGCGACGATACGGTTAATGATTTAGTCAGATCAAGTGAATTTTTGCCTAAAAATTCTTATATTAAAGAAGTTTCCTTTCTTACGGAATTTTTTAATAATTTGCAAATTTTTGCAAATTTTTTATTTATATTTAAACTTTAGTTTTTACCCGCGGCTTCGCTCGCGTTGGTGTCCTTAAATAAGTATCAACTCCGCGTGAATTTTAAAAATACACTTGTAGCATTCATTATTTTAATTAACCAAATTATTTTTAGTTTGAACTTTCCTATCGAATTCTCAAAGTTTCAGTTGCTGCCCGAATTTAGCGCGAGCGAGATATTTATGCAAATCGCATATATCTGTTAGCAGTTTAAAAGGCAGGAGTTAACGAGGGGAAAGACAGAGCCTTGGATTTATCGCCGTAAGGCTGTGCGCGCAAAGATTTCCTCTGTCTACTGAAAGTTCGCCTTCATAGGCATTTGCAATTACCAGTGTTTGCTAGTGAAATTCGCATTATTGCATTTCACTAAGAGTTCAGCTTCCCTCGCCGTCCTACTTAAGCTAAGTTAGGGATTTGAATTTGTTAACACACTTTATTTCATATTATTTTAGTTCAGCCCAAGTAGTGGCTTACTCTCAAATTGGAGAGTTGTAATTATTTGAATTAAAGGGTCACTTTTAAACCCTCCTTCTGACTTTGTAGTTCTTCAACACTAAAGGACATAGCCTAGATCTGCTCACTATCCTCCACATAAGGTTTCACAGTTTAGGCTCACGAAGAAGGTCAAGAGATTGAAGGTATACACTCAGAGTAAAATTTCAGTAAATACTACCCTCCTTCAATACCTAATGACCGCGGATATTTTGTATTTACGCAGAGTGTATCGCCAAGAAATCAAGTAAAACTGCTACGTATATTTCCTAACGACTGAAAAATGTTTGTTAAAGAAGAGCCAAAAGCCGGAAATCCCGTAGGATTTGAAATAATAAGTTAAATTAAACAAATAAAAATTAATAAACGCTTAATTAATAAATGCTACCCTTTCACTCCTGAATTACTGAACCGATCATCGTAAAATATTCAAGAAATATTTTTGATATATTAGGAAAGGCTAAAAATGTTTGCGTGGTTTGAACCACGCACTTGCGCGCGCAGACAAACGTTTACATCGTTTAACTTATGGTTACGAAACTTTCAACATTGAATGTTTATACAACGACGATCATTTTAAGCTATGAAACCTATTATATAGTTTCAACAGATAAGTTACATTTTATACCCCTACACCACGAAGGCATGATAAGAAGGCGGGATAAATACTTTATGAGTGTCTCATCTTACTTCAAAGTAAGCATCAAATTATTT
Organism: Stegodyphus mimosarum; assembly: GCA_000611955.2. Classification (NCBI taxonomy): domain Eukaryota; kingdom Metazoa; phylum Arthropoda; class Arachnida; order Araneae; family Eresidae; genus Stegodyphus; species Stegodyphus mimosarum. The sequence goes on from KK120283.1 coordinate 162,263, forward strand.
GCTAGATCCAAATTAGAATTCGCAATTAATGTTCAATCAAAATAAAGATATTAGTGAAGCCAAAAGAATCCTGTTATACAAAATAAATAGCAAATAATCTTTAAAATTAAAGTTCCTCACTAAGAAAAGAATTAAACTGAACGCGATGCTTATTTTAGAAGACATATCCCTTACACTCTCATTTTCAAACTCAAATACAAAAGTAAAAACAAAAGTATACATTTTAGAGCTTTAAAAGTAATTCAAAATCATAAGTAGATGCACACGTTTCAACACGTTTTCGACACGTTCTGAGTCTACTCCTGTTTGAGTTATGCGAGATACATTCATACATACGTACGTAGGCACAGAAGTCACGAAAAAATTTCTTCAGAATCCATTTTAAATCAGTTTTATAATTTTTTTTGGGGAAAGGAAGTCCTTTATTCTGTCCTTACGTACAGATGTCACGCAAACATCGTTAAATTCCATTCGATAGCTGTCAAAATGGATATTTTCGTTGAAATATGATACCCGAAATTTTTGCGATTACAATACTTCTTTTTTACTTCGTACAAGGAAGTAATAATCTGCCATCTAGTGGTGAATAAAAAACGTAACCTATCGGGCAAGTGTATCTGTCGATCTACTGAGTTGCCGGGCATACGTAAATGTTAGGCAACTGAGTTGGCATACAAACGTACCGTCGGGCAATTGGGTGTAGGCAAACGACCTGATGTGATATTAAATCAGTAAAATGACTTATTCAACGTAATTTCTTTTAACCACAATAAATTATTTTTAGTCCAAAGGGGGCTTTGTCCCAGATGAAATATTGTTTTCGTTTTGCGATTTTGTGTTGAATCACTATAAACGGCTGTATCACTTTTCAAATTGTTGCCACCAAAAATAATCGCCTGTATTATATTTAAAGAACTTAAATAATGAAGAATCTGCATAAATGTATGTATGTTTCTCGAAATATGATAAAACAACGGTACCTAGAGCCATCCGATTTTGAATAACGTACGTTTCCACCCGAATATGCGCCTCTGGAAGCTACAGTGTGGAATTTGTTTTATTATCTATGTCATATTTTATAAAACTTAAACGAATTTTTGATGAACTTTATTCGAATGTTTGATTCGAATAAAATTCATCAAAAAGTTTTGATGAACAAATTCAACGATTTAAAAGCGAGCAATTGCAATACTCTATGCGGCGCGCGGATCTGTGTATCGGGAATGAATTTTATGCTTTAAGTGCGAAGAACATGATATTTAATATATAAAGGTAACGCACGAAACGTTAAAAAAAGTACCTTTGGACTTAATTTAAAATTTGAAACCTTTCAGATTTTTTTTATAATTTTTTATTATATAATCTCAACTTCCATGATAATCTCAAAAGAAATAATTTATAGATCGAAAAACAAAAATCACTGCTAGGAAGAAAGCGGCATTTTGATGCCGATAAGTTATAAGGTGCGCTTAACAGGTGTTAAATTTCGTGTCGGAATGTATTCCACTTGCCATATGCCTCTTCAGTTATCGGGGAAAAAAAGTCATGCAAGAATGCTTTCACCAAATTCGTCTTCTCGTGTCTCCTAAGCTAAGATGACCATGGCGGTCACTGCTGGATGTTTCGCAATTCTTATCCTTTTCTTGAACCTGAACGGATATCTGTGTGGTAAGTAGTACAGAATTATTTCATTTAAATTCATTGTATTTTATTTAATTGTAATTGTAAACGATTTTCCCCCTTTGGTTACTGAGTTAGCTACTGAGGTACATTTATTCGCAAACAAGGAATTAGATAAGTTTTTATCACATACAAATGAACCAACTATCATGTATATAGTCCAGTATTCCGTCAGCGGCCATATTATGTCGAATGTACCGTTTTTCATCCGATCATTTTTGCTGTGAATATAATTAAATATAGTAAGAAAGCACGAAATTTTAAAGTAGCTTCTAAACTAAATTTTATTCTATTATAAAGCACATAAAGTTCCAGTAATATTTCCGATGTATTCAATAATATCAAGCGACAATGTACACTGAGAAAAAAAAAAAAGGACAGTTCTATATATCCCGTTCTACTGGGTCGATTGACGAAATTCAAATTGCGTTTTCATGTCTCGAAAGTGCGACTTAGGACTTATGATATTTATATATAGCATTGTTCTAACATAGGTATTTTTACACAAAATGGGTCTTTTTCTAAAATAACATACCAATTTTTTTTTCTATATTTCGATTCTACGACTCAACTTATGCCTAAATATTAAATTTTGTAAAATTTGGTGCGAAATTTAGGGACGAATTCAAAACTTACCGAAATTTTTTCAGTTTGCGCCAAGAATAATTCATTTGGCGAACTTCTGAATACGTGGCAACCAATTTTCTTATCCCTTCCATTGTAATGGAACGGAAAAATAGTCACATAGTTCCTACCTTTTTACATTGTGCATGAGAGGGAAAATGTCAGATCGCTTCTTTCAAATAATTTTAGCAAAGTGCGTAAACCACATTGAGTGTTATTATCGCTTTCAACAAATATGCCAAATTTCTAAACTCGCCAACATATCAATTCACATGTATCTTCGAAAATTTTGAATAAAAAGTTCTAATTTTTTGCACGTGTGCTTATACATCTACTTTGTAAAAATTTCATAGGTTGTAATTCAAAACATTTTTCGAAAAATTTATAAAAATTATTTAAAAATACAAATTAAGAAATAAATTATATTACATATGTAAATTTTATTTGGAATGAACCTAAATTTAGAACTGTATAGGAAGGAATCAAATAAGTTTCATAAAAAAGTGATATTAATAAATACGTACGAAATTGAATTAACATTCAGGAGCTAAAATTTTGAGAGCCAATTATTTAAAAACTACTCGTGCGTTTTTTTCAAAGTTGGTAGTTTGGCATAATTTGAGTCGTAGATTCGAAATATGGAAAAAACGTGGCATGTCATTTCAGAAAAAGTACGATTTTGTCTCATAATACCTATATTAGAACAATGCTATATATAAATCTAATACATAGCCTAAGTCGCGCTTTGGAAACATAAAAAACGCAATTTGAATTTCGTCAATCGGCCCAGTAGTACGGGAGTCCTATTTCTTTTTGTGCAGTGTACATTAACTGAATTATAATGTGTAATTATTATTACTATATTTTTACTTTCGTGTACGAAGTAGAGGTCTTGTAATCGTTAAAAATTTCGGATAACATATTGCTACGAATTTTGTATTTAGTTAGATATTTTTAATAGAATTTTTGTGAACAGTTGCAACGAAAAACAAGAACAAAGAACACAGAATATTCTATCTCTCCAGAGCTGTACAGAGTGCATATCGGAGAAGGAACGATTTTGAGTCTATGGAGATGATATGGTAAACAGTCATGTCCGGTGGCAAAGCGGATTCAGCGACCGCTCTACGCCTTGGGCCGTTACACAAATTCGGGATAGCATTCTTCCAAGACTTAGGAGAAACACGATAATAGAGATCTTCCTGAGCACGAACTTTAAAAGATCTTTTAATAACAATATGGAAATAATAATCTTCCTGAGCACGAACTTTAAAAGATCTTTTAATAACAATATGGAAAGCCATAGGACGAGAAATATTCTGCATGATTAAAGCACCATTTTTTGCCAGGAAGTCGGCTTTCTCGTTGAATAAAAGACATTGAATAAAAAGTTTATCTCCGTAATTTATTTTTAATTTGAATAAATGCAGTTGACTAGTTGTAACCGTAACTATACTCTTTTAGCTTTCCGGAAATTGCCAGAGTTGTCTCGCGCGGTCGATTTAAAATGCTATAAAAGCCGGAGAAGCATCTCAGCTTTGTAGTTTTAAAAGAGAACTGTTGTTGTTTACTTAGCTGTTGTAATTTTGTGATCGGATTAGCTTTCTCTGCGGTTTGGATTGTGTTCTATTTAACGTTTTAGTAGTTTAAAATATAGCTACTATTTATTTTGCGTGATATTGTGATATTGTACGAATAGTTTTGAGGTATAATCCAGCGTTTTGTTATATTTCTTGTTATAAAATAAATTTTATTAACTTTTTATCCAACTTTTGCATTCAATTTATTACGAACCCGTACACATGCAACACTTTTTTGATGTCAGGAGTGGGGTTGAATGTCGTTAACAAGATCGATGAAAGAGCAGTTAAAACACTTGATTGCAGTCTTTGCTGCATTTAAAGAAAAAATAAAAGCAGGCCGAGAAGAGATGAAAGCGGACCAAGAATCCGTTAAAGAAAATGGAAGCTGGTCAAGAATCAGTTAAAGAAGAGATGAAAGCCGTTAAAGAAAAGATGGAACCTGGTCAAGAATCTATTAAAGGAGAGATGAAAGCTGTTCAGAAATCTGTTAAAGATAAAGGTGTTCAAGAAAAGATTGAAGCAGGTCAAGAGGAAATGAAAAGAGAAATTACAGTAGTAATAGAAAACAAATTCGAAGCTATGGAAGACAGAATTGACGCTGTTGAAGATGAAGTTGGACACATTGAAGAAAGAGTTTCTTAGGCAAAAAAACAAATAGAAGAAAGTGTGTCTTCTGTAAAAGAACAAATAGAAGAGAGAGTTTCTCCCCTGGAACAACAAAGTGACAAATTGGTGACAGGGTTACTGCGGTCGCCAAAGAAGTTGATACATTGAAGAAATTCGTAGCGACGGCAGGAAACAATAGTGATGGTTTTAAAATTTTACCCATACCTGCTCGACCCTCTCTGAAGTTATCCACGTGTAATGAGAAGACCTCTTGGCAAGTGTATAAGACACAATTTTCAATAGTGGCGGAAGCGAGTGGATGAGATTCCCAAGCTAAAGCCTGTCATCTAGCCGCTTTTCGGAGAGCATACGCAGCGGATATCCTTCACACTGTTTCCGAAAACAAAAGGCTAGCTTTCGAAGCTCTGTCCGACGCGTTGAAGCTGCGCTTTGGGGAGAAGTGTTTAAAAGACTACAAGCAAGCTTCAATTCAAATCCCGTCAACAGAAGCCAAAGGACACACTCCAGGAACTAGCCATGGATGTTGAAAGGCTGTCTTGCCTCGTCTTTACGGAGTGCCCAAGTGAAACAAGGGGAATCCTGTCCCTGCAATACTTCATCGACGGCATTCGGGATCCTGAAATACAGAAATCTCTGCGAAGGCTGGATGTGAAAGACGTAAAACGTGCTCTGGTGTATGCCATGAAATTCGAGGCAGCTTAGCAGGCAACTCGTTGAGATTGGCCACCAGTTAGAGCTGTGGAAGTCTACGAGCCAGTGGATCAAGTGATGGCTCGTTTAGATGATTTATCCAGACAAGCCAATGCTTTGATACGGTGTAGGAGTGAGAATAAACGGGTTCTAAACTATTGGAAATGTGGTACTGAAGGTCACGTACGGTGGAATTGCAGAACACCCCAGGGCACGGAAAATAAAACAGATGATCTTGTAGCATTCATTATTTTAATTAACCAAATTATTTTTAGTTTGAACTTTTCTATCGAATTCTCAAAGTTTCAGTTGCTGCCCGAATTTAGCGCGAGTGAGATATTTATGCAAATCGCATATATCTGTTAGCAGTTAAAAGGCAGGAGTTAACGAGGAGAAAGACAGAGCCTTGGATTTATCGCCGTAAGGCTGTGCGCGCAAAGATTTCCTCTGTCTACTGAAAGTTCGCCTTCATAGGCATTTGCAATTACCAGTGTTTGCTAGTGAAATTCGCATAATTGCATTTCACTAAGAGTTAAGCTTCCGTCGCCGTCCTATTTAGAATTAAGTTAGGGATTAAATTTGTTAACACACTTTAGTTTAATATTATTTTAGTTCAGCCCAAGTAGTGGCTTACTCTCGATTTGAAGAGTTGTAAATATTTGAATTAAAGGGTCACTTTTAAACCCTCCTTCTGACTTTGTAGTTTTTCAACACTAAAGGACATAGCCTAGATTTGCTCACTGTCCTCCACATAAGGTTTCACAGTTTATGCTCACGAAAAGAGTCAAGAGATTGAAGGAGAAACCTTATACTGGCGCCCGAACAACTAAAAGGATGGAAGGAAGTTGGAATATGCCTACTACATCCCAGAATACAGCTGCAATGCCTGATGGATTTGGATTCATAGTGGAAACCATCAGAGCAGCCATGAAGCCGGCAGTAGTTTTTGATGCCAGAGGACCTGTGAACACATTCCTGGAAAAGTTAGAAGCGCATTTTTTGCTGTATCCAGTTCCGGAACATCAGAAGGTCATATTAGCGACAGGAGCATTGAGGGGCCAAGCAGCGACCTGGTATAAGTGCATCGGAAAATGTCTGCTGGGAGAACCAGGAACGCCGACTTACACGTACGAGAATTTTAAACTAGCAATTTTGAGAGCGTTTCCTGTGGTTAAAGACCGTGCGAAACTCGAAGCTGAGTTGTTTAGCAAGTACCAACAGCGGGTGGATGAACTATCGGAATTTATTTTGAGAAAAATACAAGTCTTTAAATTATTGTATGGCACGAGGCCGGACCCGGAGATTATCCAGATAATCCTGCCCAGATTGTTACCATCGATACAAGATTTCATGGAGTTAAGAAATCCCGTAACGCTGGACAAGCTGTTTGAACTCGCCGTACAATTCGAGAGCCGGCGAGCGGCCGAAAATCAACGGAGACAATCGTATGAACAGCGGCTGCAGGGGAACCAGAATGCCGAAGGAAGAAACAGACGATGGCCGAGAACTACTGGTACCAGTCAAAATGCGAGCGGTCAACCGCGCCAAGTACAGCGCCAACAAAATAATTCCAACTACGGAAGAAAATCATTCTCCCCAGGCAGAAGCCAGCAACAGAAGAAAACACCCGCAAAGCATTTAAACTACTAAGGAATATTGCGGGGAAGGGGGTGCAATGTTCCGAGGAGAAGAAAAATCCCTCTGAAGTACAGCTAAATACGGTCATGGTGAGAAACATTGAATTACCGAGACTGCAGTTACTAATTAACAACGTACCCGCTACAGCTCTGTTGGATACCGGCGCTCAAGGAAGCTGTTTGGCAGAAGAATTTTTTAAGAAGCACTTTCGTAGATATCGTCTGCATAGCGTGGAAGGAATGAAGGTGGTAGCAGCCCAAGGAAAAACGTGTCAATGCATGGGAAAAATCGAGCTGTACATCAAAATCGGCGAAGAACAAAAAAAAATTATGTTTCTTGTAGTGAAGAACCTCCAAGCATCGGTTATTTTAGGAACAGATTTCTTTGCAGCTGTGGATGCGAAAATCGATTTTGAAAACTCCACCTTGCAAGTAACCATGGACCCAGTTAAAAAGAAATCAACACCTCCCCCTGAAGTGGATTTAAGCCATCTAACGCCCGAAGAACAGGACAAGTTTCGGGAGTTGGTAAGTAATTTCGCTGATTTATTTGATGATATTCCAGGATTCACCCAGATCGTAGCACACGAAATTAAATTAACTACGGATGAACCTATACGTCAGCGTCCTTACAAGTACGACAAAGTTAAGGAGGAAATAATAAAATACCATATTGATGAAATGTTAAGAAACAAAATAATAACTCCTATTTCTAGTGCATATGCGAGTCCGGTTGTTTTATGTAAGAAAAATAATGATTTGCCGTTAACTGATCCATTAAGGTACAGGTTCGCTATTGACTACAGAAAGCTTAATAGTATAACAAAATTTCCAACTTACCCACTTCCGGTAATTGATGAAATTCTAAGAAGTATTAAATCGACAAAATACATAACCACCCTAGATTTGACATCCGGATATTTTCAGATAAGCATAAAGCCGGAAGATGTTCACAAAACAGCATTCATAACAAAATACGGTACATATGGCTTTTTGCGTATGCCTTTTGGATTGTCGGGAGCCCCGGCCACGTTTCAGAGGTGCATGGACAAAATTTTAAGGCCGGTAATAGGAAAAAGTACATTTATTTATCTTGACGATATAATTGTTACTTCAGAATCGCTGGAAGAACATATTAAAGACCTTCGAGAAGTCTTTACTCTTTTGAAAGATGCAGGACTTAAAGTGAACATTAAGAAATGTAAATTCGCGGCAAAAGAACTCAAATATTTAGGGTACAAAATTTCTCAAAGGGGGATCGAAACAGATAAATCTAAAGTTATAGCAGTGAAAAATTACCCAATTCCGAATACAGCCAAAAAGTTAGCGACTTTCTTGGGTATGTGCTCATATTATAGAATTTTTATTAAAAATTTCGCAGAAATTGCTGAACCATTGTTAAAGTTGAGAAGGAAAAGAGTTCGTTTTGCGTGGTCTTCAGAAGCAAACGCCGCGTTTGAGAAGTTAAAAGAATCTTTAATTAATGCACCGGTTCTAAAGTTCCCAGAGAAAGACAAGGGTCTAGAAATTTATGCAGACGCATCAGATTACGCAATCGGAGCCGTGTTAACACAAAATAGAAAAGCGATTGCCTTTTTTAGTCGTACATTGAATGATACGCAAAGAAATTATTCGGCAACGGAGCGTGAAACTTTAGCAGTGCTCGCAGCTGTTCAAAAATTTTGTGTATATTTTGGGAGTTCTCCCGTAACAGTATATTCAGATCATGCGGCAGTTACCAGATTATTTTCAGGAAAGAATCTTTCGCCACGCTTAATTCGGTGGACCCTAAAGTTGCAAGAATTTAATCTCATTATCAAACACACACCGGGAAAAGACAATGTAGTGGCCGACGCATTATCTAGAATAAAGTTAGACGAGAACGGCGAGAAAGTAAAAATAGCGATGCTTCAGGCAAAGGTCATTGACTCTCGAGAGACTGTAATAGAAGAAATTGCTAGGGATCCCGAATTCGGAAATATTTATAATTATTTAAAAGACCCAGATAACTTCCAGCATATAGACATTAATGCAATACGAAGCAGAGCACAGAACTATGAAATCATTGATGGTCTCTTATTTTATACTAAAGTTACGAATCAAAATAGTGAATACAGACCAGTCATCCCGGCCAAATTAATTTTAAGTATCTTGCAAGAGCTCCACGATTCGCCTGTCTCGGGCCATTTTGGAATTAGAAAAACAATACAACGCGTACGCGAGGCGGTATATTTTCCGCAATTACAAAAGATAGTTAAAAATTACTGCCAGACTTGTCACACGTGTCAGATAAATAATGACGTAAATTTCCGCCCGGCCGGGTTATTAACTAGTATTGAGTCTAGGTTCCCCAATGAAATAATTGGTATTGACCTCTTAGGCCCCTACCCCAGGAGTCATGTAAATAAGGCACGATTTTTATTAGTCATTGTGGATCATTTCAGTAAATGGGTTGAGTTGATACCACTTAAGCGGGCTTCAGCAAAAGTCGTTGCAGATTCGTTTTTGAACAAATATATTTTAAGATATGGATGTCCAGCGAGGGTGATTAGCGATAATGGTCCCCAGTTTGTAAGCAGTACATTTAAAATGATGTGTGACAAGTTGGGCATTAAGCATATGAAAATGGTACCCTACCGCCCACAATCAAATATAGCGGAACGGGTAAATAAGAATATTGTAAAATTGATTAGAAATTATGTGCAAAAGCACCATTCTAACTGGGATGACTGCGTCGAAGAATTTGCATTCGCCCTCAGAACGGCTAAGCACGAGACAACGAAGAAATCCCCCGCCGAATTGTTTTTGGGCAGGAAGATAATGACCCCCTTAGATAAATTATTTTATGTGAAAGATAGAGCGCCGGAATTTCAAATGGGTGAAATAGAAAAAATGTTGAAGGAGGCAGAAAAGTGCTCCCGGGAAGCGCAAAAGAAACAAAAGATTTACTACGATTCAAAAAGAAGAACCGTAGAATATAAAGTGGGGGAGGAGGTGTTGAAACAAGCCCACGCACTTTCATGCGCAGCAAAAGATAAGGTCGCAAAATTTTGCCCAAGATGGCATGGTCCTTTTGAAATTACAAGAATAGTTGAATGCCGTGCATATTTAAAGAATGAGAAGGGCGAAGAGACTGTGGCAAATTTCGATCAAATTAAACATTATTATCGAAGAGCTAATAATAATATTTTGAAAGACATGTTGCAGGGTCCAGCCTCACAGAATTTTTCTAAGATTCAAGAGCCCCAACCAGGTCCCTCAAAAACAAGAGAACCCAGTTTGAAAAGGAGGTTACCAGAAGAGAGGAAGCCGCAGCCGAAGAAAAGACCACCCCAAAAAGAAAAAAGGACAAACGCTAAGCAACAGTCTCAGCAACCAAAGCGTCTAAGGAAGGAACGTCCAAATGAAAACACTATGAAAGCTCCACCACTACGGAGGGAACAGAACGGCGAGAAGCGAGCCGCCGAAGGTGCCAACCCACAACGAAGGAGCCTACGAGTGCAGGAGAAGGAACGAGCCAGTCTGGAGAGGGAGCAAAGACTTCAGCACAAACGGAAAGCGCCACCCACCATTCGTCCCAACAAGGTGTTTCTGGAGGAAAGAAGATCGACCAAACGAAAGGCAGCCCCAGAGTTTCAATCTAGGAGTAACAAGCAAAGAATAGCCCAAGCCACAGTATATCCAACCTTTCAGGAATGGACAAAAAAACGCCTAAAAGACTGGCAGAAAGATAAGTAGATTCTTTATTTTCTTTTAAAATTCACACAGTTATGTTTCTGATTTAAGTGCAAGTTGCAGATTTAAAAGGGAAGTTACCCGAGTCAAAAGCCGGTTGCCGAAAGCGTAAAGGACACGCTTGAAGGAACAACTTAATTATGCAGCGGAAGAAATTCGAGAGTTCAGTTGAAAAACTGTGAGACTTCGTGAAATGTTCTTTGTAATCCAGAACATGGGATTCATCGATTTTAGTCAAAAGACTCTCTGTAAATAGGAAATTGAATTGTGTTAATTAAAAGCAACTAGTACGTAAGTTGTATAGCAAAACTGTTGTATTATATTTTTCTATGTATAAATAATGAATGCATTTAATGTAAAACTGTTTTCTATGTAATGCATGATTTGTTGTAAGCCTTAAGCACTGGTTTTGTTTATATCGAATATTTTGGAAAAGCGTAAAGGATACGCAAGTTAAAATTAAAATGTAATGTAAAAGCGTAAAGCGCGCTAAATTAGAAAGTGAATATATAAGTGTTATTTAACGCAATGAGCATTTAAAGAAAATTTGAATTGAAGATTGAAAGAATGAATTATATGTATGAAATGCAATTGAAATGTTTGAATGTTGTACGTAGTGTTCTCTGGTTTCACACAAAAGTTTAAAGTTCATTTCATGTTAGAACCTCAGGGCATTTCAGATTTGTTTTAGGGGAAGTCTGAGGTCTTGAAAGTCGAAGAATTAACCCCAATAGAATTGAAGTCAGGTGGTAGTTGTGAACACTTGACAAAGTAAAACTGCGTGTTTTTCACAAACACCACATTTGGCCAGAGAACAAGGGGGAAGTTTTAAAAATGAATGAGTGTAAAATGAATGCGTTTGGCGAAAAGCGCTAATAGAAATTAAAAAACGCGAATACCTAAAGCGCGAATAAAAGTCATTACGGAAAGCATCAGAGGAAGGGAATGTTGTACTTTTCAGGTGAAATGTACTTATAACATGAAATTAAAATTTATTTCCTTCCAGATTGGAAGGAACCAGATAGTATCCAGCCAAATTCCTGATGGATCTTTTTGATGTGAAGACGGAAAAAGATATTCTATGTTAAAATATCTAAGACACAAACAGAGAGTTAAACTAAATTTAAAACTTACAATTGTAAAGGATGGCGAATAGGAAGGAAAATTTAGATTTAGAATTTAGCATCTTCACTAAAAGCCGATTTTAGGCTACTTAGTTTCAGACTACTAAATTCTGGGAGCAACTATGTAGCATTCATTATTTTAATTAACCAAATTATTTTTAGTTTGAACTTTCCTATCGAATTCTCAAAGTTTCAGTTGCTGCCCGAATTTAGCGCGAGTGAGATATTTATGCAAATCGCATATATCTGTTAGCAGTTAAAAGGCAGGAGTTAACGAGGGGAAAGACAGAGCCTTGGATTTATCGCCGTAAGGCTGTGCGCGCAAAGATTTCCTCTGTCTACTGAAAGTTCGCCTTCATAGGCAATTTGCAATTACCAGTGTTTGCTAGTGAAATTCGCATAATTGCATTTCACTAAGAGTTAAGCTTCCCTCGCCGTCCTATTTAGAATTAAGTTAGGTATTGAATTTGTTAACACACTTTAGTTTAATATTATTTTAGTTCAGCCCAAGTAGTGGCTTACTCTCGATTTGAAGAGTTGTAAATATTTGAATTAAAGGGTCACTTTTAAACCCTGCTTCTGACTTTGTAGTTCTTCAACACTAAAGGACATAGCCTAGATCTGCTCACTGTCCTCCACATAAGGTTTCACAGTTGATGCTCACGAAAAGAGTCAAGAGATTGAAGGAGAAACCTTACAATCTTACCAGACAAGCTATTGCCTTCAGACGGAACATTAGTGACAAGAAACCGACCCTAAAGTGCTGGAACTGCGGTGTGGAAGGCCACATACGAAGGAAATGTAGAAACCGCGGAGCACGAAAAATAAGACAAATGATTTAAACAGATAATTAAATGCCATGAGACGGAAAAGGAGTGACCAAAGTGCTGCAACTGCGGAGCTGAAGGCCATGTACGAAGTAAGTGAACAACATCCCAGAGTATGGAAAATAACGCGATTTCCCAGCAACGACGCAGGAAACAAATTAATGACCATATCGCGGAGCGGAGTTTCAACGATAGTGAAAAACCGCGTTTTAAAGCGCTCAAGATTCCTGCAGTGAGTGGCAACAGTAATGAATTATCCATCAGTAGGCATATCGATGGAGTTCCTTGCAATATGATCATTGGCACAGGAGCTAAAGTTACCATCATTCGGAAAGATTTAGCTCAACTATTTAAAGATGAACTCAATTGGACGCCATCCTGCGTTACCCTCTAGACTGCGTCTGGTGATAAAATCGGCATAGATGAGAAGTTAAACCTGAACATACCGCGTGGAAGTGCCATTAACCATCACAAGGCATATGTGGTGGATATTACAGACCCTTGAATACTCGGATTAGACTTTTTAAGGATGTATAATTTTTCCTTGAACTTCAAGAACAACAAATTGCTTTCATCATCAGAGAACATCATCAGAAGGGATCTTCAACTGGAAACGCTGGCATCTTGTCTGTAAGACCTTTCTCAGAAAGCTGCCGAAATCATACTAGGGTCGAAGGGAAAATCCAGACTACCGGCTATTCTCCATCCCAGAAACTCATCGGTCGCGACTTTCGTCTGCCTTGTGATCTTCTGTTTGGTTGGCCTCCGGATACGCCTTCATCGCCTGGAGAATACACCCAAGATCTCCAGGCCCGACTTGAAGTGATGCATAATTTTGCACGAGAGCGACTCAACTTGGCGACGGAGAAGATGAAGACCCGATACCACACGAGAGCTACTCGAAGAAGACAAGGTGAGGTTGTGGAATCCGACTGGACGGAAAGGACTCGGTCCTAAACTACAGTCACCTTGGGATGGTCCATACACAGTCCTAAACAGGCTGAAACAGGTTCGGATCCATAAGTCATCGAACTCGAACATAAGTCGTACATTACGACAGATTAGCTCCTTACTATGGCCATAGTACGGAGTGTATATAAAGTAAATAGTATAAGACCATGGTCCTTTTTGTTTTTAAATTCTAAATTTTTGCAGTCATTCATTGATTTGTATTTGGTATTTGATTTGTTTTAAGTTACTTATTGCAATTATTGTTTATGTTGTTTGTTATTGTAATGTAGTGTGTATTACTGAATTGATGCTTTAGTTATAAATATAGTTTCCTGTGCAGGGATTGTACTGCCTGGGACGTGCAGTCCTTGGGAAGGGGGCAGTGTTGCGAATTTTGTATTTAGATAGATATTTTTAATAGTTTAATTAATATTTTAATAGTTTTTAATAGTTTTAATAGTTTAGTTAGGTATTTTCTCCTTCCTTTCCACGTGCCTTTGTGGTGTAATGGGAGCACGCTTGGCGTGTGTTCGGGAGATTCGTAATTCGAATCGCTGCTAGGGCGCAGTGAATTTCTTCAGATCATGACATCGATAGAATTCTACGTGTAAAACTCTACAAGTGGTCCCGAACTAAAAGGTGGTGGACTATACTTTGTGATCACCAGGATTTGGAACTAGGCTCCCTAATCCCCAGTCGTCCTTTAAAAGGGGGACTTACATAAGGTATTTTCTCCCTCCTTTCTGCGTGCCCTTCGTTTTGTAATTGGAAGTACGGCTCGACGTGTGTACGGAAGGTCTGGAGTTGGAATGCTAGCGAAGGCATTGCGGATTTCTTCAGCTTCCTGATCTCGGGGGGGGGGGGGGGGATAATTTTAGAAAGTATGTATTTACCCACACCCCGTACCCAACTTAAAAGTTCTTTTCCCAGCCGTTATTTCCGCAATCGTTGATCGTAGATATTTTTTTGCAATTACAGAAGTGTTTTAAATGGCAAAAATATTTATGTTTGGTCAATGCCAAAGCTTCGGAGGGAAACGGACAAATAACGAAATCTAATTTTGAATGCGGTCTTCCGGGTTCTGTTCTCATATTTAAGAAAGATTTGGGCCGTTATGAAAAAATAAATATGCAAGAAGTTTGGCTCCCGTGTGACAAAAATTAATCAGGTTATTTAACTACAAAATTTGCATTTTTTTGACTTCATTTTCAACCGCAGCTAATTAAGTTAGAATAATTCGAGAAAGTAAGTTTATGTAGTGCGGAAAATCAGCGTAATTAGTAGGAGTACAAGGAAGTCATGTGTTGTGTACATCAAATTTTTTAAAAACATTTTCCCGGTACCACGGACCGAGTGGGATCAAAACAAAACTTTTAGTTTTTAAAAACTTTTAGTTTTGTACACCGAAAAGTCTGCCTTTTTGTCTGCTGGCCGAATTGCTTGTTTCCTTAATTGTTTTAATTGTATTTAGTGTTTTATATTTTCCTATATCTTTCAATTTTTAATGAACTTCTTATGTACTTTTGCCTTGCCGCGAAATGAGAACTGAATTAATTGAATGAGAAATATATCTCTGAGAAAATAAGTTTAAATGAAATGCAGGAAAAAATAAGTATAATTTAATATTCCGTGCGAGGAAGTGATGTTGTGTACACATCAGATTTTTTATGTGTGTGTCTGACGTATGCTATAATAATACATAATTTAGAAGTTTTACTTCTATGGTAATAATACAGTAATGTAACTAAATCATCTGAAAAAAGCAAACTTAAAGAAAGAAGTTGTTGCATTCATACGGGTCCGTAGTGGATGGAATGCACACAGCACCGATTATAGTTTTGTATATTTTCTTTAAATGAAAGATACACTTTACATTTCTGGAACTTTTCACAAAAATACTGTGCAGAATACAATTAGCAGTTACACTTCACGCTACTGATAACGTTAAATACAGCGTAATGCAAAGCGCATGCAAAAATGTGAAGCTCCTACGGACATCTGTCAATACTCCAAAGTCACGCTGAACTAAACAACTGAGAAACCCTCCGAGGTCTTATACATAGTTTTCCCCGACCGCCGATATATCTCTAGTATCTTCCACTTCTCGAAATTACTAGAAGGCATGTCGCGGCCGGATACGGTTAAAGTTACATATAGGATCAATTACATTTATTCAATTACAATACCCAATACAGTCACACAGGGACCGGACCCAAATATCGCCAAATGAGCGCCAAGTTTGGCGATTTATTACCAAATCTGGCTCAAAACCATTGCGAACTCGACGATATCTCGCCAATTTAGCCAGATAGCCATTTACTCAATGTCAAATAGACTTGCTCCTGTATCGTTATCTGTCAAGCGTTTCATGTTACATTATATATATATACATATATACACTGAAAGGTGTCAGATTTTAAATTATGTCCAAAGGAGCGCTTTTTTTAAATTTTGTGTGTTACCTTTATTTATTAAATATCGTGTTTTTCGCACTTATACCATTAAATTCAGTTCAACAGCAATATCGGAAAATAATTTTAAACCGAGCCTATGTTTAGAATTTCCGATACACAGGATAAAAATGCTTTTCTGTACAGCGTTGCCATGGCTCGCTTTGAAATTCTCGAGTTAGTTAATCAAAAATTCGTTAAAGGTTTACAAAATATGAAATCGATAATAAAACAGCTTCCAAATTTCAAATTTGGATTTCCAGATGCCCATATTCGCAGCAGTATTACGTCATTCAAAATTGGGTGGCTCAAGGTACCGTCGTTTTATCACAGTGCGAGAAACATGCATATATTTATGCACATTCTTTATTATGTAATTTCTTTAATTATAATACAGGGCTGCAATATTTGGTGACAACAGTTTGAAAAGTGAACCGACATTTAATGTTTCCGACGCGAAATACTGAAACGAAAGCAATAGTCCTTCAGGGACAAAGCCCCTTTGGACTAAAAAACCTACAATTTCGCATAAATTTGCGTATTGTGTGCAAAATTCGTAACAAGTGAAATAAAAGCGAACATAAGAGTGGAATAAAGGTATAAGAGCAAACATAAATTTAGTACTCTTTTTCCAGTTCTAACATCCGTTTCTTGTTCAAGTTAGCATAAACTATTTTTCTGGGCGGTCACTCTTAACAGCAAGTAAATAATTTCCAGAACTGTCAAAGGAAAGTGTATTATCCGAACTTGCAAGTTAACAATGTATTACGGTATCTATACGGCTGGATAATACGATCCAATGATCAAAATTTTCGGTGCTGTCCTTCGTTCGTTTTGATCCCGTGAACGTCTGCTACCTTATATCCAAATGCAGAGCAGTAACGTTACACTCTAAAGTGGAGAAATCAGAGGTACACTTTAAATTTTGTCTAAAGCATGTGCAGATCGAGTATTAAGACGATCCAATGTTTTTCTTTGATACGGATGGTTTGGCAACTCGTAAATTGACGATAAACCCACAGCTGGTCACCCTCGACAAGTCTAGTATCGAAAATATTACCAAGTTGTTCCTAAACATTTATAATCTGTCTCTTCGAATGATAGCTAACGAGTTTAATATTGTTACTTTTTCTTCTTACGTACGTTAAGGAGTTCGTGGAATATTTGGATTGACACTTGATGAAGTATCAAAACACACTTTATTGGTCAATATTTTTCAAGAAAGCTCCAAAATCACGTTTACAGTCGTCGAAAAACCACTATAAACACATCCAGACAATCAGCGACACAGCCTTCAGGCTATAACGGTGGAGACAGCTTCACGGCAAAGCACCAGAGTACAGCTCCCGACTCTCCTCGGTCATTCTCGGAACTCTACGTACTCTCGAGACTCTCCACACTACAACTCGCAAAGTACTAGAGTACAGCTCCCGACTCGGTTCGGTCGTTCTCGAAGCTCAGCACACTCTAAGATAAAACTCGCACTAACTCGCGATACACTTACTCGATGCACTCGAGGACCAAGTCGGCTCTAGACTACGAGACACTCGCTCACTGATTGACTATCAACACGCACCGATTCATTCTCCGCGTACGAGCAGGATTTATATAGCTTTTGGTTTGTGTTCGAGAACATTCTGGGCTAAACCAGTAAGAAATTGTTCCAAAAGGTTCTTCATCCGTCTATGGCGTATCGCCAATTTTGTTGCAAATGGGCGATTTTTCGCCAAATGGGGCAACCCCGCCTTGCTTTGCCATTTTCTGCAACCCTAACCTGCTTTGCTGGGAAGCTATCTTACCGCGGCTGGGTATTTCGTAATAATATTATTAAAGGCAAGTCTCATAAAGCTGTTGTTGAGGAATCTACAAAAATCTTTTGGATAACAGTAAAAGAGTACAAGATTCAAGATACAGAAAGCACAATGAAAATATCTCAGTAGTTATAAATGTTAATGTTATAAATGTTAATGTTATATGCAATCTTGATTGTAATTATTATTGCTTATTAAAACCCTCTAACCAGCAAGGCCGTATTTGTACGGCCTGGAACATTTTTTGTGATATCTGTACGAACGTATACATACGCGCATATTAAAATATGTCAAAGAAATTAAAGCAATATATTAAAAGTGCACAAATCCAGGTATAAAATACCAGGAGAAGTTTTGCATTCAATTCAACAAAATATTTTTTATAATAGTAGTTTTGGGAAATTTCTGCTTTCTTAACGAAAACCCTGGCCTGTCAGAAGGTTAAAAAACCTATATTAATCTTACTAAATGTAGATTTTTTAAAATAAATAATATTCTGATAGCAAGCGGTAGTTTGCCCGTGACTATTTTCCGTTTGCTATGGTCTTAGCCGTGTCTGTCGGAAATTAAATTATTCTCTCTCGATGCTCGTAAGACAAAATTAGTAAAAAAAAAAAGAAGGAGGGGGGCAATACGTGCGCAAATGCGGTCATTCTTCTTATTAATAAGATTTATTTGAAATCCACCAGCTGCATTAAAATTGTTTTGAATTATTTGATATCTTTTTTTTTCGATGCGAGTAAGGACAAGGTATTTCCTTACCGCGTGCTTTCATAGTGTAACTGAAAAGCACGTCCAGCTAGCAAAATTCGAATCCCGGTCAGGGTGTAGAGTCATTAGGTTATTTTAAAGCTGAAGACTTGAAAATTGTGCAATGCCCTCGCCGGGACTTGAACGTGGACCTCTCGAATACGCTTCGAGCGTACTACCCTTACACCGCAAAGGCATGTAAAAAGGAGGAAGAAAATGGCACTGTCGATTAGTTACATTTTCCGTCTTCAAAAATTCTTATTTATGAAATATGCGTTAGGATAAAAAAATATTGATATTATACGTAACAAGCTTCTAGAAGTTTTTTCGCGAGCTGTCTTGTTATTATTTTCAGTTTCACAGATTATGGAAAAATTTTACCGCTTCAATGCAGAGGATTGTAAACTATCCGTTACAGGTTTTGTTCTATTACAGAGGAAGAAGAAGAAGAGGATTATAAAAAGGATCCAAATTATATCTACTGTCGCTCTACTTTCATGTACGATGGCCAAGTCAATTCGACGGGACATATCTACAGCCCTCTTTACGGAAAGGACAATTATCCAGCAGGATTAGGCTGCTATCACGAGATACATGTGCCGCAAGGTTACGTAAGTATCGGCATCCCTCTTTTCCTATAAGCTATTACGAAATACATGAGCTCCTTTCCCTAATATAGAAATTGATAGAAATAAAAAAAGTAAGTTGCAGTCACAAAATTCTATGCTATATTATAACACTTCGAAAACATTTTACCTTAAAAAGTATTTAAAAGTAATAAAGGCACATAAACATTTTATTTTTCCTTTTAACAAAAAACAAACCTACCCTTCAAGACGCAAGAGAATCACGCCGACGTGGAAAATAGAACAGTCAAATCGACAACCTTGTATGCTGAATAAATTTTGTAAAATCTCAATCGATTTTCGAGGGCAAACTGGGTCCCCTTTCATCAGGAGCAAAATTTCTGCAGATCGAGAAAGCGAGTGTCGATTATATTTATACCCACAAACGACCAGTGGAAGAGCGATAGCTCCATCTATCGGCAGAAATAGTAACTAAAAATGAAGGGTTAAGTTAGTAGAATTTTGAAGGTAACAAAAAATGCAGGGTTAAGTTAGTAGAATTTTAAAGGTAACAAAAAATGCAGGGTTAAGTTAGTAGAATTTTAAAGCAATGCTTCAAAACCCTTCAAGACGCAAGACAATCACGCCGATGTGGAAAATAAAACAGGCAAATCGACAACCTTGTATTCGGCGTAAATTTTGTAAAATCTTAATCGATTTCGAGGGCAAAACGGGTCCCCCTTCACCAGGAGCAAAAATTCTCGAAATCGAGAAAGCGAGTGTCGATCATATTTATACCTTCAGGCAACCCATGTAAGAAGCCGATAGCGCCATCTGTTGGCAGAAAGAGTAACAAAAAATGCAGGGTTAAGTTAGTAGAATTTTAAAGTAAAATTTATTATTAAATAAAATAAAGAATCGACTCCGAAAAGATTTTAATTTTAAAAGCTCCACTTTTTTTCTTTCAGCATTCCTTTTTTCTTTCACTGTAACGTGGTACGAATCAAACAATATGTAAAGACTTCTTTACGTCTTCCCTCTCCCTCGTGGCTTTTTAGCGGTAGATTCTGAAAATTTTAAAATGATTCGCATAATTCGTAAAAGAAAGTTCTTAAAAGAGGTAATTCATGTAACTGTCCTCATTCTTCATTGGAGATAAATTATTTTAAAATCCATATCATTTTGTGAAATTTTAAGTTAAAAAAAAATGTATAAAGCATGTGCTACATGGTCAGTCAATGATTATTTTATTGTTGATCTACATATTGTTACGGATTTCATATTTATTTAGCTATTTATTCAGAATTGTAATTAAAATTGTTTTATTTTCCCGTGCAACGCGGACGTCTTTGAAGTGAAAGCTACGCCAGAAAAGTAAAAATAAAAGAGCCAATGGAAAACTTGAGATTAGCAAAAAGGTAACCTTAGTTTGGCATAGATGTTTTTATGCATTTTTTTCCCTCCTTGCAGAATTTTTTTTTTTTTTTGCTTCTTTAGAAGCAAGTCTTGGGTCTGATCGTTTTCTAAATTGATAGAGTTGTTCAAAACCTATGCCACAAGGTTGTTTTTTAATGTCTAATTTTAAATGGTTGACAAAAAGCTGTTTGGCGATTAAATCCATCACTTGGCGATATATCTTGTCGCTTGGCAATTTTATAACATTAATAAGATTAAAAAATATTATTTGGTCAATTTACTTTTTGTTTGTCGACTTTACTTTGGTTTAAAAGTTTATTGTATAATAGTTTGATCATATTGTTACGGATTTCGTATTTATTTAGCTATTTATTTAGAATTGTAATTAAAATTGCTTTATTTTTCCCTGCAACGCAGACTATTTTTGAAGAGATAGCTACGTCGGAAAAGTAAAAATAAATAAGCGCGTGCATTTAATATTGAATAAATAAATATCTCGTCATTGCTGTTGCCATCCAGAAAAATCGAGAAAATATGTTTTACCAGAATATTCTAGTGAATAATTAAAAAGCTTATAAAAGCCGAATTAAAACACCTCATCTCAGTAGCTGTTTTAAGCGAGCTGTTTGTTTACTTAATGCTGTTATCGATTGTAGCGATTTCGCTGTGAGATAGAATTAGTTTATCTGTTTTGAACTGAGTTCTGTTTTACGTCTGAGATATTGTGATAATGTACGAATACCTCTGAGGAAATATTTCAGCATTTTGTTTCATTCTTGTGAAAAGAATAAATTTTATTAACTTTTTAACGACTGGTGCATTCAATCTATAAAGAACCCGTACGCACGCAACAATATGTTTGTTTTCAGCAGCAAAAAAAATCTCACGAAAATTGAATTATTTTACTCACATTCTCTTAAGGTGTTTTGATTTAAATGAAAGTCTACTTCTATACTGTATAGCAAGTTTCGCTCTTTCCAATTTTTTCACTCAATTCGACTTTCAGTACCTAAACATTATATAAATATATATATATATATATGTACACGTATACATGAAAGAATGTTTCTTACCATAGCATATGCATATATTGCTTGATTCTTTTGACAGAGGATCAAGGTGACCTTCTTGGATTTGGATATTGACCCTTCGGAAAGCTGTAATCAGGATCAGCTCGGATTCTGGGGCGAAGACGGTAGTAATGTCTTGGGAATATTTTGCGGAACAGACCTGCCAAGACCGGTTTTCTCAGAAAAAGGCGATAAGATGATCAAACTCGTCTTCAATACCGACTACATGGGGACCGGAAGAGGATTCCACGTCTACTACGAAGCCTCACCGTATATAGGTAATCTTGTGGTTAAATTCACTTGTTTGGCTTAATCAGAGCAAACCCGCGAATTTTATCGTCGCAAGGAGTGCAATACTGCGTCTGCCTTTGGCATGAGCTTCGAGTACCTTACAAGTGACACCGTGATTTGGCCGAGTTCCACTCCAATTTTGATGAACTGGGGGTCGAGTATGAGGATCTCTCACTCTTCTTCCCCTGCTACCGAAACAATGGAGATCATTTTCGGCTCCCCTTATATTTTGAGTGCCTCCATGTCGCACAGACTCCATGTCGCGCAAAAAAAAAGAGACAGTTCTATATCTCCCGTTCTACTGGCCCGATTGACGAAATTCAAATTGCGTTTCTCATGTCTCGAAAGCGCGACTTAGAATATGTATTAGCTTTATATATAGCATTGTTCTAATATAGGTATTTTGACACAAAACGGGACTTTTCCTGAAATGGCATGCCAATTTTTTTCCATATTTCGATTCTACGTCTCAAATTATTCCAAACTGCCAAGTTTCGTAAAAATCGCAAGAGTGGTTTTTAAAAACTTAGCTTTCAAAAGTTTAGCTCCTCAATGTTAATTCAATTTAGTATGCATTTATTAGTCCAAAGGGATTTAGTCCCGAAGGACTATTACTTTCGTTTTGACATTTTGCGTCGGAAACAAAAAGGCGTTGAATCACTTTTCAATTTAGTGCTTATGTTTCTTTGTCAGTTAATGGAATTGTATTGGGTTGGCTACTGGAATTTTTGGAATTGTATTATGCTGGTTATTGGAATTGTATTATGTTGGTTATTGGAATTGCACTGGGTTGATTATTGGAATTGTATTGGGTTTAGTTTAATGTTTGTTTTGTTCGGCAAATTGTCATATCAATAAGTAAAATCCCTTTGGACGTAATCTAAAATCTGAATCCTTTCAGATTTTTAATATCTCTTTTTTATTACACTTACTTGACTCCTTCTTTCACAGTTGGAAATTTAGGTTCACTCCAAACAAAATGCACCCATTTTTTATGATTTATTTTTAAAATTTGTATTTTTAAATAGTTTTTATAAATTTTTAAAAAAATTTTTTGACTTTTAACCTATAAAATGTTTACAATCAACTTGAAGTAGATATATTTCTAAGTATACCTGCAAAAAATTAGAGCTTCATATTCAAAATGTTGGAAGATATACGTGAATTTATATATTGGCGCGTTTTGAAATTTGGCATATTTGTTGAAAGCGATAATAACATTTAATGTGGTTTACGCACTTCGCTGAAATTATTTGAAAGAAGAACGATATGACTTTTTTTAAGCTCATGTAAAATGTAAAAAGATAGGAACGATATGACTTTTCCGCTGCAGTACAATGGAAGGGATAGGAAAATAGGTTGCCACGTATTAATAAGTTCGCCAGGGGAATTATTCTTGGCGCAAACTGAACAAAATTCGTCAAATTAAATTTTTGAATTTCTCCCTAAATCTTGCACCAAATTTTACAAAATTTAATATTTAGGCATAAATTTGAGTCGTAGAATCGAAATATGGAAAAAACTTGGTATGCTATTTTAGAAAAAAACCCATTTTGTGTCAAAATACCTATGTTAGAATAATGCTATATATAAAGCTAATACATATCCTAAGTCGCGCTTTTGAGACATGAGAAACGCAATTTGAATTTCGTTAATCGGCCCAGTAGAACGGGAGATATAGAACTGTTCCTATTTTTGAGGGGGGGGGCAGTGTACGAGTGGAGAATTATTTGAATGGCACTGGGCTTGCACATCATGCAGTGGATTCAGAATGAGCCGAGCAGTATATGATCGGGTACTGTGTGTTGAAAAATGCAGTCTGGAATGCTTTGAAGATACGCAAGTAGTTGTAGCTATAACACATCATCAACGGAGTGGTGTCCCATTAATGTGCTGATAATGCGTACTAGAGAAGATAGGTTGTTAGTTCTAAGGGTATCTCAAACCGTTAACCCACGTTGGTGGACAATGTATCATTCAAAAACGGTAGAGAATGCGCTCGGTAGTGACACAGCATCACATTTCGATAATCGTTTGTAAGGCCGAAGCGGGATTCGAAGCTCAAGTTTACGATTTAGCATTCCACGTAACTCTCCTGTTACGTACACGACAATTCTTCGCTGTAAATAGAAGGCTTCATAAAGGATGGCTGTACACCAAACCTGCATCAGACAATCGTCACAAAACTGTCCGTGTCGATAGAATATACTGTATACTGAATAAAATGTCACCAGTTATAGAAGGTTGATCAGATTTGGCGTGACGTCGCATGCGGCGATTAGTGAGCTTTGACGTCTGTGTCCTTTCTCCAGACCTTCTACGACACTCTATATTTTCTTCCTGGGTTCATTATTACCAACTCCAACCAGCAGTTGTTCTAGTCTTCTGACTGACGTGCAGATGCAACCTCTTCATTTATTTGTTCATTCTAACGGAGTTTTGTATGGCAATGCATTTCTTCTTTGTGGTGTGGCTTTTCTGTGCCAGGCAGTGTATTCTGAGTCTTAGCAACCAGGATAAGTTGCCTCATCTTGTGGCTTTATTTTGCGATACGCTAATCATTTTAGTTTGTGCTATCGTTCAAGTAAAATACCTGGAGCGGATAAAGAAATATTTATTTAATTTTAAATTGACTTATTAGAAACTTATTAGTTGACAATTAAGTGCCATTTGTTGACAATTAAGTATTATGTCTTGACAATTAAGGCCGATAACGTGATAAAACTTTAACATAATTCTATGACTTACCGTATGGTTGACTATCAGGTTTAAATTCATATTCATCGCAGAAGGTAAAAGATATTTAGTCAAGCATTTTTTCTAAAATGCTTGGCTAAATATAATGTTGCGAAAAATTCGGCGGTTGCGCCTGTATGTAAGCTTTCCGGCTTAGCACTAGGGTTGCCATAAAATAGTGTATGGTAGGGTTGCCAGATTGGCGACTTTATCGCCAATTTGGCGACCAAATAGGCGATATCCCATGGTCCAATCGGGAAGCTTCTAGAATAACTTCCTGTCGAGATATTTCTCGAAACGTGTGGAACCTAAAGAAAAACTATATAAACCCTTGCGTTTCTGAGAGCCGGCAGTGTCTGACTGCAAGATTTTGAAGAGTGTGATTAGAGTGTGATTAATTGTGAGAGTTGTGAGAATAGCTGCTTACTGTGAATGCTAAGCTGCGCGAGAGTTTTGTGAACGGAAAGCGATCGAGATAGTGCTTTGCCGTGAAGCTACCTTTACAGTATAGCTTGACAGTGTATTGGTGATTGTTCCACGGTGTTTATTATAAGTTTAGTGTTGCCGTGAAGCTACCTTTACAGTTACAGCCTGAAGCTGTGTTGCTGATTGTTTCAGCGTATTTATTGTAGATTTTCGACGCTTTTAAAGTTAATTTTGGAACTGTGCTGTAAATAGTGATTCTTGTAAATAAATTGTGCTTTTTTATTGTTCTGCATCGTGTTTTCATCGGATACTCTCAAATCCACGAACCCGAATAACGCAACAATAATATTGATGATAATATTGATTCTATGACTTACCGTATGGTTGACTATTAGGTTTAAATTCATATTCATCGCAGAAGGTAAAAGATATTTAGTCAAGCATTTTTTCTAAAATGCTTGGCTAAATATAATATTGACTCGCAGATGATGATTGCAAATGTGTCTGAAGCAATTCGTGAGTGTTTGCAGCGAAACATGCAAATAGTTTTAAAATCATGTCGCTGTAACCACAGACATGTGAGAAATCGGGCCAAGAAAGATAATGATTGCAATCCTAACATGTGTAACAGTGATTGCAGTCACATGAATAACGTAACACAAGTGATTGGAGCATACGAAACAGTAACAGTCACAGGAATAACTTATTGAACTGCTAAAAATGTGTATGACTAGGAACTGATTTCCTTTCTTCCCAACAGAGGAATGCCCTGCAAACCACATCGTGTGCAAGAATAGGAACTGTGTGCCTTCAAATAAGAAATGCGACGGTACAGATGACTGTGAAGATGGTACAGATGAACAAGATTGCGGTAAGCGAAAAAAAATAAATTTATGATTTTCTAGTAAATATTTTGAAATACAATTTAGTTGAATATTATATTTAAACAGTTTTGTATTTCTTTCTTTCATTGAAAGCTCGCAATAGGATCTCGAAACGCAGCAAATTATTTTGCTCTTAATTTGTAAATTATTAAAACATTAAAGACCATTCTACGTGAATTAAATTCCGAATTTTTTCCTTTCACTGCTGTTAAAGAATAAGCAGCTGAAAAGATTATTTCAGATATGTGTTACTACTAACACGTGTTTTAAATGACTTATGTACAAGATTCTAAGATTTTAAAAATTTTATAGACACATATTTATTGCATTAACAAGAAAAGTATGCAGTCCCTCTACAATAACATTAAATTATAAATGTTTTATTTTTAAACTTTTAGGAAGACCTGTAATTACACCTGCCGATTGTGGCATTCCGGCTATTAAACCCAAGACGACTTACAGCAGTCCGGACCGTATAGTAGGCGGTGAGCCTGCAATTCCTCACAGTTGGCCTTGGCAAGTTTCGCTTCAGCAATTTTATATAGAGCCCAATGCTCACTCATGTGGTGGAACTTTGATTAATTCGCAGTGGGTACTGACGGCAGCTCACTGCTTCAAATTGTAAGTATGCAGTGATAATATAGTGGTCATCGAACTAATTTATCTAAGCATTTCCTACGATTCTTAATACGTAATACCGTATATTTCCAAATATCAGTTAGTCCATTTATAAGCAGTTAGGTTCGATTTTGTTACAAAAATTCAACTAAATTTGCAAATCTGTGCTTGAGTCGAATTTAAATCGTTCTATGAAATCCATATATATATACATATTTATATATTTAAGATAGAACAAAATATGATAGCTGTTTTAAAAACTAATTGGTGATCTCAAAATTAACATGCTAAATTTGGTCATGTCCCCCTAAATTCATCTGTTCTCCCAAATTCGAGATCATTCGAAATTACGTAACGCTGCTTGAAAAATGGTAACTAAAAGTAAAACTGACCAGTCAGGCTTTGGGTTCGTATTTGCATGTACGCGGTATAAGTTCTGCTTCGCGAGGAACTGCGTCCCTTTTTTCCTGACTTCTGCCATGCAAGCATGTCTGCGCCGCTTATGCTTTCCTGCCTGAAATGATCCCCCACGGGTGTTGACTCAGGAGAATTTCTGGGAAGTACTAGCTAGGATCTGTACTTAGGCAGTATCAACCACGGTGTTATTTAAGTTGACTTCGCAGGACTAGAGCCCGAGTTTATTCTCAGGTTGGTTCAGGCTTGGCAGGGACCAAACTGGTACTGTCGTGTCTGTTCCTCTGTCTGTGGTGGAGCTAGAGTGGAGATCACCGACCTAGTCATCGGGGGTTTAGTCCCCATAGTTCCAGTAAGTGGACAATCCAAGCGACTTTTCGATGCCAATGGAGTGGTGCCCGGAGGCAAAGATGTCAAAGTGTTCAATTTCTTCGTTTTTCTATTTGCTAGCGTTTTCTTCCTTGTCCCATGCTTTGTACAAAGCCGGGCAAGGACTGTGAGGTCTGCGCCGCCGTTGAAAGGGTCTCAGCAGCTTGGACACGCTCAGCCCGAAACGCCAGATCCAGGACGGGGGTCCAGTTCTTGCGCTACTGCCTGAAATGACGTCGCATCTTTTTATGCCGCATATAAGAAATTATCGTTTTTTTTTTACCCAATGGCGGGCCTTCAGCCGACTTCGGCTCGGCCACTACTAAGGCCAGAATTAGTGGTCACTTCATTACAGAGGAACCTAATACGTGGGCCACCTTTGCCTCCTCTGAAAGGACGGACAGTTACAACCATGCCTTTTCTGCGAAGAAGTTCCCGCTTCTTTCTTCCGGGATTCGAATCCGGGCCCATTGGTATCGCAGTCGGCTCCCCTAACCACTATACTGTCTGGGCGGCGTAAGAAATTGTCGTAATTGCTATGATTAAAAAGTATATTGTCTACAAGGCATTATTCTAATGTGCCTGCAAATCTGCAAATAAAAATGTTAATTGGCTGAATTTAGTTTGGTATCAACTCTTTCCACGCGCCGTACCGCATTTCTAAATTAAATTGGTTTTCTAAAAAATTGGTATTATAAAGGGTATTGTTTTGAATTGGCTTTGGTTTGTACTTTTCTAAAAGTTCCGCTTATTTGAATTGCTTTTGGTAAATCACATCATTTGGTATTACTTTTGGTTTTGAATTGTACACTTGCCTACATAAATGACGAAACACGAATTGAATAATTGAAAAGTTAGGTTTGAGGGCAACTTCCCCTTGATAAGTCTGTCTTCTTCCCCCAGCTGAACAATTATTCACTTATGCATATTTTTTATTTTTAGGATTTAAAAAATTTATTGCAATTTTGTATTTGTTGATGGATTTTGCTACTTGCACTTGATTTTCTTATGTTCTCAGAATTTAAATGATATTGTAGATTAGTTCGCAGCAATTTAAATTATTTATAATTTCTTTTAAACTTATTTCTATAATTAATTTTTTACTTTAAATTGCTTTTTACGAATAGAAATTTTGTTATATTAGAGTATATATATATATACACACACGCATCACAAAAAAGTGCGGGCAATTAATGTTCAAAAGGAGCTAGACCAATCTGATGAGGGGCAGAAGAATACCGATTCATATTCAGCATACGCATTATTTGGTGCTTTGAAATAACCTGACGAAATTTGCGGTGGTACTTAGTTGTGGTAATCCGAGTAGTCTTTTAAATTGCAAACATTTTGGAAATTAACTTGGCGAATTTTATTCTAGTTCTCAATTGGGATAGCCTTTCCAAAGTAGTATTCTAGCAGCACTATGAGCTGTAGGCGAACCTAGCGAATTTTACTGTGGTTCTTAGTTGTGGTAGTTCTGTCAAGTAGTTTTTTGTAATAATTTTTAAATAACCTAACGAATTTGACTCTGGTTCTCAGCTGTGTTAAGCTTTCTCAGGTAATCTTCGAGTAGCACTATGGAAATAACCTGGTCAATTTCACTCTTGTTTTCAGTTGTGTTTGCCTTTCCCGGTAGTCTTATAGTGGCACTATAGTAATACAACGAATTTTGCTGTGGTTCTCACTTGTAATAATCTAGTTACAGCCGAAAACATCGCGGACGAAAATGTCGCGGAGAAAACAACGCAAGGCGAAAACGTCGCGGTACAAAACATCGTGGGAAAAAAGAAATTAAAAGGAAAACATCACGGTATAGAATATCGTGCTCGAAAATAAAGCGGTTCAAAAACGTCGTAGTTTTAAAACATGGTCTTCGAAAATATCGTAGTAAAAAATAAAGTGTCTACAAATCATCGCATGACGATAACATCGTACGCATGTGTTTTTTAAATCCCATACTGACATACTATTATATAACTGACTTTCTTTCTAACTGACAAATCGACATCCAAAAAATTGATTGCACGCTAAAATAGTGTTAACGACGCTTTAAGAATAAACGGAAACAAAACAAAATATAATTTTCATTAAAACAATATGAGATTAACAAATGTGACAAAAAATAATTTGATAATTAACTAAGCAATTTTTTTAGAGGTAACCTCATGCAGTCATTTATCTTCCTTTTTCTAAGCATTTTTTAGACTGTATTCTTGATTAAAAATTATCAGTAAAACTTTATAAAAAAATTTAATTTATTTTATTTTCAACTAACTATGTAACTTAAGTTTCCTTCTTAATTTTCAGCAAAACTTTATTAGTGCATTCAAAAATATGAAATATAGAATTAAAGGAACCCCTCTTTCCTTCTTGCGCTTCCAAGTGATTGTGCGAATGAGAATTTACAACTTTTAGAACCTGGAAACGCATGTGTGCGAGGTTATCGTCACGCGATGATTTGTAGGTACTTTATTTTTTACCACGATATTTTCCACGACGATGTTTTTAAACTGCGAAGTTTCTGAACCGCGTTATTTTCGACGACGATATTTTGCACAACGATGTTTTAGAACTGAGCGCGGCGTTTTAGAAATGCGATGTTTTCTCTTTGCTTTCTTCTTTCCCACAATGTTGTCACACATTGTGGTCACACATTTTCGCCTTGCATTGCTTTCTCCGCGATGTTCACGGCAGACACCAGTAATCTTCCCCAAGTAGTCTTCTGGTAGCATTTTGGAAATAACTTGAGGAATTTTACTCTGATTTTCAGTTTAGGTAACTTTCCTAAGTAGTCCAAATAACTTTAATTTCTTTTCCGCCTCATCTGAGCTCTAACTTCTAGGAGTCAAATACGATTCTTCCTTTTTTCTACATAGTAAAAAATGCCCGAACAATTAAAAAGGAAGGCGCATTTTGCTACTTTTAAACTAAAAGTTTTTAATTTTGCTTGCAATGTTACGAATGGAGTTGAAGATGGTGGTGGAAGACGAAAGACCAAGGTGTTGATGGCGAAATGGAGGGCAATTACATTTTCAAAACTTATTTCTTTCTTTTAGAATATTGCAGATTTGGAATTGGTATTAGATATTAAGAAATTGAATTAAAATATATTAGCATAAAATAAAAAAAAAAAAATCTGAAAGATTTCAGATTTTAAATTACGTCCAAAGGCGCGTTTATTTAACGTTTCGTGTGCTACCTTTTTTTTTTAAATATCATGTACTACGTACTCAAACCATAAAATTCAGTTCAAAATCAATATCGCAAAATCATTTTAAAATGAACATATCTTTAGAATTTCCGTAAGTCTCGTGCGCTGGAGATAAAAATGTTTTTTTTTTCCGTACAGTGTTGCCATTGCTCGCTTTGAAATCATTTAGTTTGTTAATCAGAAATTCGTTGAAATGTTACAAAACATAAAATCGATAATAAAGCAAATTTCAAATTCAAAATTAGGGCTTCCAGATGCCCATATTCGCAGTAGGATTACGTCATTCAAAATTCGATGGCTCTAGGTTTTATCACAATGCGAGAAACATGCATACATTTATGCAGATTTTTCATTTTTTAAAATTTAATGCAGAGCGATAACATTTAGTGGCAACAGTTTGAAAAGTGAAACGGGCATTCAGAGTGAATCGACGCAAAATCGCAAAACGAAAGTAATAGTCCTTCGGGACTAAATCCCTTTGGACTAATAAAAATTATATTTTCCTGTTATTTAGTCTATGATATGATTTTTCCGATTAATATATTTATAAATCATTTTCAGTTTGTATGTAATTTGTATTATCAGTATATGTATACACGCTGTGGAAGTTTGGAACATAGGAAACTTTAAACGTCGTTCTGACTCCAAGAAGTTTAATATTTATTTACATTTTTTGGATATGGAATAATACAGACAGAATATCAGTCAATGTTCTTTTTCTCATTGAAGGCTTACTGTTGCCACTCTGGTGAAAAGAAAAACGCATGAGAGAAGTTTCGCTGATGGCGCTTCATTAACGCGAATGATGTCGCCACACACCCCCTTGCCAGTGATAGCGTTATACCTTGTAATCCTTCAGATATGCAGGAAATCTCACCCTTCGTCCAGCTTTTGTGTATCTAGGATGAATATCTTTGGAAGAATCATTGTCTCTAGGAAGTAGAGGTGAGATTTTGGAGTTATCAGCTTCGTGTGTCTGGAGATTTGCTGTTATTTCATTCTTGAGGCTGAAACATGGTTTCAGTCTATCTATCGATATCCTTTTAATTTTACCTGAAACTTCCACATCGAAAAATTTCTCGAAACGTTTCTTAACTAAATATGGTCCTAGATAGGCTGGTTGAAGAGAAGATGAAATCATGTTATTATAGATGAATACATGTGAACAATTTGCTAAGTCCTTGTGTACGAAAATTGTTTTTTTTTCATGGCTGGTTGTCGGTGTTGGTTTTAGGTTTTGGATGTGACTTTGCAATTTTTGTATAAAATCTGAATGCGTAACAGTGGGGACATAACTGAAAAATTCTCCAGGCAAACAGATTGGTGCACCGTACACAAGTTCAGCAGAAGAACAATGCAAATCCTCTTTAATGGCGGATCGAATGCCAAGAAGAATCAAAGGTAGAACGTCAGTCCAAGAATTTGACGTTTGCAGGTGGGATTTTAGGCTGTTTTTCAAGGTTCGATGTTGTCGTTCAATTAAACCATTAGACTGTGGGTGATAAGCCGTGGTGCTATTAGCCTTGAAGCCTAAGTATTTGCTCAAGGATCTGAAGAGTTGGCTGTCAAATTGTCGACCTTGGTCAGACGTTATCTTCTCTGGAATTCCAAATCTGGAAATCCAAGTCGTGATGAGGGCATGGGCGACGGACTCTGCGGTTTGGTCTTCCAGAGGTACAGCTTCGATCCACCGAGTGAATCTATCGATGATGGTAACCAGGTACCTAAAACCTTTGCAAGATGGTAAGGGGCCAACAATATCGATATTAAGGTGCTTGAAACGTTGACTGGGGACTTTGAATTCAGCAGCTGGAGCATGGGTATGTTTGTGTATTTTGGCTCGTTGGCATTGCAAACATGCTCTAGACCACAGCTGACAGTCTTTGTTTATGCCAGGCCAGATGAATCTTTTTGTCACCAGCTTCGTTGTTGCACGAATTCCAGGATGGGATAAGTTATGTATAGAGCAAAATAATTGTTTTCGAAATTCTTTAGGAATATATGGCCTGTTAAAATTAGTGGAGGTATCACAATAAATTTTCTTATTGCTATCCGGAATAGGAATTTGTACTATTTTGAAACTGGAATTTGATTTAAGAATCCTGAGGTCTTCATCCTCCTGGCAATCTGCAATAACTGTATAATCAATTGGAGCTGGGATAGCGATGGTGTCGATTCTCGATAGCGTGTCAGCTACAATGTTTTCTTCTCCAGAAATGTAGCGTATGTCTGTAGTGAATTCGGCAATGTAGTTCAACTGCCGTACTTGTCTTGGAGAAGCTTTATCTAAATTTTGGTGGAAAGCGAAAGTGATAGGTTTATGATCAGTGAAGACAGTAAACGATCGTCCTTCCAGAATGTGTTTAAAATGCTTTATCGCTAGGTAGATTGCAAGTAGTTCTCGATCGTATGCACTGTAATTTCTCTGTGTTTGTGAGAGAGATCGGGAGAAAAAACTTAGCGGTTGTTTGTCATTATCGGATAGTTGATGAATCACGGCACCCACGGCAGAATCAGATGCATCTGTAGTTAGGGTGATCTGCGCCGCTTGATTGGGATGAACTAACATTACAGAGTTGCACAGTGCGCTTTTGATATCAGTGAAAGCCTTCAGCGCATCTTCGGTCCAAATTAAAGCTTTTTTGCTGTTTTTCTTCACTCCTTTCAGTAAGATTGTCAGGGGTTGTTGTAGTTTGGCGCAGTTTGGAATGAAACGATGGTAAAAGTTCACCATGCCCAAAAATCTGCGTAAGCTTGTAAAGGATTGTGGTTTAGGATATTCTTTAATTGTATTGACTTTCGATGAAAGAGGCTTGATTCCTTCCTTTGATATTTCATATCCTAAAAATTCAACTTTGCTCAGACCAAATTTGCATTTTGCAATGTTTATGCACAGTCCATAGTTATTGAGTCTTTGGAATATTAATTCAAGATGTTTTTTGTGTGTTTCAGTGTCTGGCGAGGCGATGAGGATATCGTCGAGATAGCAAAATACAAAGTCTAGGCCGCTAAGCACTGTATTCATAAACCTTTGGAAGGTTTGTGCAGCGTTGCGTAAGCCAAATGTCATATAAGGAAATTCAAAAAGTCCGAAAGGTGTTATGATGGCTGTCTTCGGAATGTCAGCTTCATGCACAGGAATCTGTTGGTAGGCTCTTAGCAAATCTATTGTTGAAAAAATTGTTTTTCGATACAGAATATGAGTACAGTCCGTTAGAAATGGTAGTGGGTAACGGTCTGGAACAGTATTTGCATTAAGGCCACGGTAATCGCCACATGGTCTCCAGTCACCGGATTTTTTTAAAGTGAGGTGTAATGGACTTGACCAGCTGCTTTTGGATGGTCTGCAGAGACCTTCCTGCAGCATATAATCGAATTCCTTTTTCGCGGCAATCAACTTTTCTTGAGAAAGTCTTCTGACTTTAAAGGATACAGGGTTACCTTTGGTTTCGATGTAATGTTGCACATCATGTTCTTTAACTTTATTGTTTTTTATGTTGGGTTTAAGTAAGTTAGGAAATTTGTTTAGGATGTCTCTATATGGGTTGTGAAAAGTATTAACAATGAATTTAGGAGTGACGCTATTGTTACACAAAGCACCTGTAGTTGCTAATGAGGTGGTGCCATCAATTAATTTTCTGTTTTTACTATCAACTAACAAATTAAAATGTGAAAGAAAGTCTATTCCGACGATAGGTTTATTAACATCCGCAATGATAAAAGGCCAGTTGAAAGATCTGCGTAGCCCTAAATCTAGCTCTAATAATTTTTGACCATATGTTTTGATTGTTGTACCGTTAGCTGCGAATAACTCAAGCTTAGCCACAGTTCTTTTTTCCGATGGTGTTGGTGGAATAACCGATATTTCCGCTCCGGTATCAATTAAAAAATGGGTTGCTGATGCGTTGTCACGAATATATAGACGACTCAGCTGTACCCCTTGACTTTCTGTCGTCATCGAAGGCCGGGGATTCAGTTTTCCTGTTTCGAGGCCTGATATTTACATGGTGGAGTGCACTTGTACGCTCTCTCACCAAAGCGTTGATGAAAATAACAATTATTTGGGTTATTGTTATTTTTGAAACTATTTCTAGAATTCGACCTGTATCGTCGTCTTTCTGGACTGGGGTTATTGTTATTTTTGAAACTATTTCTAGAATTCGACTTGTATCGTCGTCTTTCTGGACTGGGGTTTCTACGCCTATTCATTTCTGCTACCTGCATTGTTAAGTTTGATATCTGTTTCTGTAGATCTTCGGCGGTAATGTTATCAGAAGGGGAAGAAACAATGCGAGCTACCTGTGGTGGATTGGGATTTAATTCCCAAATTTTGTCAGCCATTGTAGACAATTTTGACAAATCATCACTGCTTACACATAAAATGCTCCGCATATTAAGTGGTAGTCGTTGCATCCACAATGTTTTCAAAAATTCATCTGGCACGTTCTCAGCCGCCAAGTTACGCATTTCGCAGAGAAGTTGGGATGTTTCTTATCACCCAGTTCT
>KK120283.1:197612-235095 GCA_000611955.2 Stegodyphus mimosarum
TTTTTTAAAGCTTAAGCTTTTCTGCTTAAAGATTGCTTAGTAAAAACTAGTTCATTTATTCTTAACACATTTGATGCATTCAGAGAATTCTAATTGCATACATTACATCTGAAGGCATATTGCAATATAGAACAAGAATTTTTAAAATGGACTTACCATTTTAAGAGTATTTCAGTCTCGTTATATTACAAAAACATCGTACGCTCTTTTTCCATCTTTACACTTCATAAGTTGAATTGGATCGCATCCGGGTAAACCAGTGTGGAAGTTTGGAACATAGGAAACTTTAAACGTCGTTCTGACTCCAAGAAGTTTAATATTTATTTACATTTTTTGGATATGGAATAATACAGACAGAATATCAGTCAATGTTCTTTTTCTCATTGAAGGCTTACTGTTGCCACTCTGGTGAAAAGAAAAACGCATGAGAGAAGTTTCGCTGATGGCGCTTCATTAACGCGAATGATGTCGCCACACACGCCATGTATATTATGCAGATTAAGCGTGGGAATACAGCAGTTAAATACGCATTTGTATGCAAAATTAAGGACTGTATTAGAAAACTCTGTGTTGTTGGGTAAACTTTAACAAAGGCGTAACACATTTAATATACTTGCCAAGAATTGCACTATAAGGTTCGTGGAAATAATGTGCTATTATATATGTACTTATAAAAAAGACAATGCAAAACGACTTTATCCTATAATGCAAGATAACTTTCATATAAAGAAAGAAAATGTAGAATCAGTAATGGAATTTCGTACACTCATAAAATATGAATTTATTCAGAATAAAAAAAATATAGGGAATTTATTGAGACTAGAGCATTGTAGAGAATTTATTCAGAATGTAAACTAACGAAATAGAATTATGAATTTTTTAGATTATATCTCTTTAGAAATCTTTTATTTAACAATTTATTTTAATTGTAAACATTAAATGAACATTCCTCCTTTTTTAACAGCAATCCTGATCCCATGTACTATCGAATCCACATGGGCAGCCACCATAAATACAAAAAAGATAAGGGTGAGCAAATCCGTTACGCAGAAAGAATTATTGGATATCCCGATCTCGAAATGGAGAAAGTGAGCTTTTGATACTTTGATACCTTATAATAGATCTGGTAATATGTTATAGATGACTCTGATATATTTATTACATGTATAATATAGTAATACTTTTCTTTTGGGAACAATAATGAGGAAGATTATATTCATAATGCACATATGTTTAAAAGTGTCGTAGGCATGGAGGTGAGAAAGAAAGGAGGGGCCAAGCCCGCACTGCGAGTGAAACATTGCTCCGAGGCTTCGGTCTCCAGTTTGGGTGCTTTTTGTTTGCATTCAGAAGCTCCCGTTGAGAGCGCTGTGATAGTATTTCGGTACACGACAGTACCATACAAATCGAAAAACGGGACACTTCCGCATAAAAGAAACATTCCTTATGTGAAGGGATATTAGCAATTTGTATAGTTTAGTGATATTTACGCAAAAATCATATCTTGGCTATTTTTCGATAACTAACAACAGCGATTTTGATTATGAATTTGTTTTATAAAATTCTAATCTGCTGAACTACAAAAATATAGATTTCAGCAAAAATTTTATGATTAAAGAATGAAAAATACCTTACTGTACCTTCAAAATTGTATATGTCTTTCGATACCCTTGATAGAGTATTCGCTACTTTTATTTTATGTTCCAAACGCATAGCGAATGCACAGAAATTAAAGATTTGCACATTCCAAAAATGAAAAATATGAAATATGTATGGGTATTTATGCTATGCCTGCAAAAAGCATGTATCTGCCTTTAACAAAATAAGTAAATATTTATTAAATTATTTATAAATGTGTCTGAAATGAAGGATTTATTCATTCATAAACTCCCGTGAAAGTTACTGTGAAGAAATCTAATTATTAGGTGTATCTAAATTTATAATGATTATAAATATTATCTAAATATGTAATAAAAATTCTATTAGATGTAAAATGAAGGATTTCATTCATAAACTCCCGTGAAAGTTACTGTGAAGAAATCTAATTATTAGGTGTATCTAAATTTATAATGATTATAAATATTATCTAAATATGTAATAAAAATTCTATTAGATGTATTTTATTGTAAATTCTGTTAGATGCGTACTTAAAGAAGTAACAAAGAAGAGTTTTAGAATATGTATTGTTGAAATTAAGGGTAAGAAAATCTGACAAGTATAATTATAAGAATTGTTTCCTTACATTTTATAATAACTCAGTTACAAGTTTTAAATAATAATAAAAAAAATCCTTTTCAAGAAATATTCAGAGAAATTTAATTACAGGAAAATGAGCACCCATATTTTATGTATTTCACCATTGAAATAAAAGGTTCTTTAATTTTAAATGGACCGAATAGAGCATTCATTATAAATTGAATTAGATTTTTCAATTTAAAAGATGTTTCAGAACCTAAAAAGTCATGTTACATTTAAGAAAGTATTTTAGGAAGAAGCACTATGAATATAAAATAAATAATGCATAATTTTAATATTAAAAATACAATAAACTTTGATCTTAATTTTTGGAATCTTTAACCGCGTAGGGTTCAACTCTTTAAATCTTAAGTTCTTACTTAGAACCCCACGAACACTTTACAAGCGAATAATCGCTTAAGTGTGAACAGAACAGGTGAGACTTGAGAAGGGTTTAAAAGTATATTGTAAATATACTATCCAGTATATTTACAATCAGTTCCTGCTTGGAACTTTACAATAAAGCCACCACTCGGGCTTGAACTTTAATAATTTGAACTAAAATTAACTTAACTTGTAGCATTCATTATTTTAACTAACCAAGTTATTTTTAGTTTGAACTTTCCTATCGACATCTCAAAGTTTCAGTTGCTGCCCGAATTTAGCGCGAGCGAGATATTTATGCAAATCGCATATATCTGATAGCAGTTTAAAAGGCAGGAGTTAACGAGGAAAGGAGACAGAGTCTTATATTTATCGCCGTAAGGCTGTGCGCGCAAAGATTTCCTCTGTCTAGTGAAAGTTTGCCTTCATAGGCAATTGCATTTACTGGTTCTTACTCATGAAATTCGCATTATTGCATTTCACTGAGAGTTAGGCTTCCCTCGCCGTCTTACTTAAAGTTAAACTTAGGTATTGGAATTGTTAACACACTTTATTTCATATTATTTTAGTTCAGCCCAAGTAGTGGCTTACTCTCAAGTCGGAGAGTTGTAATTATTTGAATTAAAGGGTCCTTTAAACCCTCCTTCTGACTTTGTAGTTCAACAACACTAAAGGACATAGCCTGGATTTGCTCACTGTCCTCCACATAGGGTTTCACAGCGTATGTTTAGCAAGAAGATTAAGAGATAACAGGTGAAACGCTATAAACTATAAGTTCTTAAATAAATATAGCCGAAGCTATCAGACTAGTTGGTCCCTAAGTATCAATTGAATCGGCGAAGCCTAGCAAGGGCCTAGATATGGCCGAACGCAGCTAAGAGAGATGTGGCCAGAAGGCAAACGCGCGCTAGTCAGGAAATCAGACTCTCTCTGTTGAAGTCGGTTAAGTCACGACTTAAATAGTACTCATTCTCATTTGCATTCTCTGCGTTTCTGAATTCACAGTCTGGCAGGAAATTGTAAGCTGAAATTAGATTAAGA
Source organism: Stegodyphus mimosarum (assembly GCA_000611955.2). Lineage (NCBI taxonomy): Eukaryota > Metazoa > Arthropoda > Arachnida > Araneae > Eresidae > Stegodyphus > Stegodyphus mimosarum. The sequence continues at coordinate 201,273 of KK120283.1, forward strand.
TGGGAAAGATACAAAACTTAAAATAACTTAGAAAACGCATTATAAACCTTACAACCGAATAAAATCGAATTACCTTAATTTTTTTTTCTAATGTAATTAACGAAAACTTGTGAAAATATTTGATTCAAATGAAACCGTTCTGAGCAAACTGTTCTGTGAATAGTGAAACATTTTGTAAGGTTGTACTGTCTGTTGTGTAGAATGCGGAGAAATAGTGATTACATCGAAGAAAGGTTAAAACTTCCCTTTATTAAACTCTTTGAATTATTTACAATGCGTCAACTTGACGCTAACATACTACGCCTCTGCTTGGGCGGTAACAGAAACAGTAGAATCAAAACTCAAGAATTCAAAATATTAACAAGTAGTAGAATTAAACTACACGGCTGGTACAATCCTGTATCCTACAGCGCGTAGATGAGTCTAGTGGCAGCAAGGTAATAGCTGTAAAGCCACGTCTAACCAGCGATAACTGCTAAGCCGAAGCTTGCGTATAAGCACGCACAGAGATTTCCCAGCTCTCTCTAACTTTGCCTACTGGAACGTCGATATTTAAACTTTTTCTCCCACTGGTAGAATTTGCATTTCTTACGCGCGCTACCAAATTTAAATATTCTGGCACCAACAATTAGGGAAATAAAGGCTTGTAGGAAAGTAACTTAAAATTAAATTTAATTGGTTATTTAAAATAAATATAAATCTCTACAATTTAATTCCGTTTAAAAATGTATTCTTTCACATACTCAGGACCCTGAAATATTGTAGAAAAGGAAACTATATACATTTACATATATATTTACGACGTAATTGCAAAATATTTACATGCGATCGTGTCCAAACCCATTGATGTTAATGGTAAGTAGCTGAATGTTTTGGTCACCACGAAGGGATCGTCAGTGCTTCAGAGCAGTGTATAGGGAAAACCGCTTAGAGCGTCTCCTTCTTACTTACTACCTCCATGGTCGTAGGATACATTGAAAAGTTTCGTATTTCTAAAAAGATATGCGTATTAATGAATTTACGAGGAAAATTAATTTTGATATTTTGCTCTTTAATAAAAAAGTAAGGCTTTGTAATTTAAACCTGAATAAAAATGAAAACTCACATAAGACTTATAATTCATTGGAATTACGTTGTTCTATTTTTTTTATTACATATTCCTTTCTTTTCACGTTCTCGGAAAAAAATTTAAAACAGAGGATAAAGCGGTTTGTTGAAAATATATACATATCATGTTTTCTCGTGTTGCCCTCCTTTTTTATTGATTTTATCGTCCGAAAAACGCGAGGGGAAAATTATGCGAATCATTTAATTTCCGAAGCACGCGATTGTAGTAAGAACATGCCAAACGAAATGCTGTTATGGATAAACTACAGGTAATTATCATAATACTATTTCTTATAATATGCACGTTAATTATTATTGGAACCTACATTTGTTACAGAATCTACATGTTATGTAAAGAAAACATGTGAAGATGCTTACATTTCACTAAGAATGCATAGTAATATCAACATTACAATATCTAGTAAGATATCTTCATTTCTACTTCTCTGTAACTTGAGTCTTGTTCATTTTTATTGTTGTCTGTGCTACTCCTTAGGCCTGCAATCAACCATAAATAATTACAGGAGGTGAATGTGCGACTGACTCTGCGAAATCACACGTTGAATGTCAGTTCGTGGTTTCTTCGCTTTGATGGATCTGTTTTTGTGTTAGTCTGGCATAAAGTTCAACAGTTAGAAGGGCAAGATTCGGCATGACCTTCGCAAGTAGTTTGCGAGGGTTTGTCTTTGTTAGTGAGAGGAAAACAATTACCGCACGAACAAATCCATTTTAAAATTTAGAGGAACTCTGAACGTGGTTAGGAAGGGTAATATGACGAGAATATTTTTTAAGTTTTCAGAAGTGGCGCTAAAATGTTAGGGGGAAATACATAACTGAATATAATTCAAAATAGTTATTCGTTTTTGAATAACTTTGGTATTTTTTAAGTTTGCAAATACAGAATGATCGGCGATTTTTTTAGGTAAAAATCAAAATTTTCGTTGGGTCTCCCATCTTCTAATCAGATTAGACCATTTTCCGCAACGTTGCAGCGATCGATATTGTAAATCAGTGATTTCACGGCAGTACCGATGAGATATTTGAATATACTCAGATTTGGGCATGGGTGACTTCGGTGGTTTTATTCTATTGCTAGTCTGCTGGAACAAATCAGTACTGTGACATCATTCAAAGTTGAAATACTGTGTAGAATAATTCTTTAAATTGAAAGTAAATTATTGAATAATTTTGATGCTTCTGTCTGAATTTGACAGTAGTTTTTACTCAGTAACGTTTAGATTTCACGCTATTTATGTTTATTTTTCAGGAACAATCGTTATTAACTTCCCTGTATTATTTTCTCCTTTTAGTTAAGAGGACACTGGGGCGTAAAAGACGACATTGCTCTCATAAAACTGAATGCTCCAGTCGAATTCACGGATACAGTGCAACCTGCTTGTCTGCCGAGCCTCGGATGGGACTTGCAGCCAGGAACACAGTGCTACGCTACTGGTTGGGGAGAGACCAGAGGTGCCTACGTATCTATTTGAATTCCTTTCAGACAGTAAAATCTTCTATAATATTTTTCGCTATGTTTTTTGATTACCTAAAAATAGCGAAATAATCATCTCTGAAGTAGCTGCCGAGTCGAAATCTCTTCTCTACATATAATAAAACAAAGAGTCTCTGTGTGTGTGTGTGTGTATGTGTGTGTGTCTTTCGTTCGTGTTGCGAGTAAGCTAATAGACCCAGGGCCACGAAATTTGGTACATAGGTGTATCTACACAAGAGCCAATGCACCTCGAAGCGATTTTTTCGAAATTCGAATTAGAATTTTTTTTATTTTATGTTTTGTGACCAAATCGCGTCATTTTGAGACATAATGGGCCGCAGGAAAGCGAGATTTCACTCTATACATTTCATTTTTACATCGTCGTGAAGCGTAGACACTTAGCTATTTTACGAACTTAAAATAAATTTCGTATTTCAATAAATCGATTCAATACGAATTTATTTAGGAAGGTGAGCTTAACACCTTTTCGGCGGAACTTTTTTAAAAAAAACTTAATTTTAAAAAATGTGCCGTTTATTTTCCTTTGATTTTTGGGCACGTTGAATTTTAATCCTTTCGACTCCTTTTAAAAAAAGAATTTTGGAAAAATAATAATATTTTGTATTTTTTTCAAATTTTTTAAATGAAGCTTCCGAATACACTTCTCACATCTCAGATATTTTAAAATGTAGTTTTGGCAACGATTTTCCTTTCTTATTGTTGTTGACAGACTTTTGATGAAATTGCATCATTTTGAATAGTTTCATTCTTTTAAAAATTTCGGTTTGGCAACAATTTTTCATCGTATTTCTTATGTTACTGTTTTTAAGAGACTGAAAAGTTTAAGAAATTAAAAAGTTGTTTCTTTTTGCAACGGTAAATTGTTTAATTACTTTATTAGGATAATTAACATTTGTATCAAGGGATATTGCTTATTTCATTGTAATATTATGTTTTAATTATATATAATTTTAATTATAAAAAAGTTTTGCATGATATTTTTTAATCTGTTTAAGTTCTTAATCTGTTTATACCATTTGGGTTCTTAAGATTTTGCAAAGGGAAGTTGGTTAATTTATTTCTTAGGATAATTAATATTTGTATTAAGGGATATTGCTATTTCGTTGTATGCTTTTTATATGTAATGCATTTTTAACTGAATTTTTTTCCGTTGTTGCTTGTTTCTTTTTCGATAAAATTGTACTGCAGAGTAAAATTCTGTGCACTTTTCTAATTTAATGTTTGGTGTTCTCTTTAAGCATTTTTCTGGTACACTTAAAAGCCAGACGAAGGCTGGCCGCGCAGCGGCTAGTTAGTTCATAAAAAGATATTTTTCTCTTCATATATTTCTCATATAAATCGATGTATTACAACCTTACATTTATGGCACAATAACTGCATTTCTTTAGGCCGTCAGTAATAAAAGTGTGTATACTGTAACAATGCATATAAGTTTTAGGAAGTAAAACATGGATATACGCTTTTAAATAATATTGTTACTTTTTTTTTAATTTTCTTTTTACGTACATTAAGGATTCGTCGATTTAGAGTGAATAACGATGACGTCACTTGATGAAGTATCAAACCACACTTCATCGGCCAGTATTTTTCAAGACAGCTCCGCAATCACGCTTACAGTCGTCGAAGAACTACTATAAACAAGCTGAGACAATCAGCGACACAGCCTTCAGGCTATAACGGTGGAGACAGCTTCACGGCAAAGCACCAGAGTGCAGCTCCCGACTCTGCTGGGTCGTTCTCGGAATACTACGTACTCTCGTGACTCTCCACACTACAACTCGCGATGCACTTGACGATACAGTAGAGTACAGCTCCGGACTGGGTTCGGTCGTTCTCGGAGCTCAACACACTCTAAGATAAAACTGGACGATGCATTAACTCGCGATACACTTAACAGATTCTCTCGATGCACTCGACGACCAACTCGGCACTAGATTACGAGACACTCGCTCACTTCCTGACTATCAACTCGATAGACTCCGCACTGATTGATTCTCTGCGTACCAGCACGGTTTATATAGCTTTTGGCTTGTATTCGAGAACATTCTGGCTAAACCAGTAAGAATTCTTTCCAGAAGGTTCTCCATCCGTTTATGGCATATCGCCAAATGGGCGATTTCTCTCCAAACGTGGCAACCCTGCCTCCCCTTGCCATTTTCTGGCAACCCAAACCTGCTTTGCGGGGAAGCTATCCCACCGCTCCTTGACATTTCGTAATAATAGGTAAAAAAACGATAAATTGAAATTTCACAAACTGAAATTTAGTTTGGTGCTTTAAAGAGAACATGCGTTATGCGTCTCAAAATACGAAACGGAGATTCTCTGTGATGAAGCTGTAGTGTTAAACTCCCATTCCCATACAAGAAGGTAGATAATCTATGCCTGTCGATTTTGGCCGCTTATTTTTTATTAGCGTTTCGAACACCTCTTCATGATACCAGGCCATTTTTATCTTAATCCAGTACAGTACGCGCCGCGTAGTGTGATCGCTTCCGTCCACGGCTATTTTGATAATATTAACTGAATGATAACATTAAATGAAGAGAAAAAAATATCCTTCGAAACAGAAAAGGAATTTAACTACAAAGAGTACTTATATGATTTCGGATTCCATGATTTCCATGACAGAAGAGTTTTCCGCAAAATCTCTAAAGGTAATCCTCTTCCACTACTCTTCAGAAGATATTCATCGTGGTGGGTTTGCGCTTAGAAAGAGCTTTTTCCGCGAGACCAAAGTACTTAAAGGAACATCGAGGGACTTCGCCGACATGCGTTGAAAAGGTATACACTCGATACCTGTATCAGTGTTCATTTTTTCAAGAAATGCAGTTGTACTTTTCGAAGTACGACTTGTTGCTTTCTCTTGATGAAGTTTCGCTCTTGTCATTGGGGGTAGAGAAATGAAACTTTTTCTGTAAATATCGGAAGTAAAACTTTCTTTTGATGACAATGTAGGGGACATTAGGTATTTTTCGAAAGCAGGAGAGATGAAAAATGCGCAATGCTGACTAGAATCCGGGTCTAGAACCACGGACTTCTTGAATACGCGCCGAGTTTGCTGACCGTTACACCACGAAAGCATGCTAAGAAGGCGGGAGAAATACATTATATAGTAAGATGAGTTGGTTTTAATGTTGTTTTTTTTTTTGTCACTCTTCATACTTTTAATTTTCCACTACTGTAAGAGAAGCTGCGGACCGTCACAAAACTTTATGAACCCGTCTGTAATTTAATACAGATATAACTAGAAAATATAAATAGTATTTTAATTAGGAAAATGCAACAGTTTGTATTTGAACTCTTCATAATGTTTTCTAAAGCAGCTCATATAGGAACGCTTCATGATATTTCTGGAAATTATTTGACCGATGGTGCACCTCTAATCTTAATATTCGGAAGACATCCCTCACTAGAAGAGAACATGCCAATGGAAAACTTTAACCAAAAAAGTAACCTAGTTTGACGTAGACGTTTTCATAATTTTTTTTTTTCAAGAGAAAAAAAATCTTGCAGAATTTTTTTTTTTTTTTTTTTTTTTTTGTCATAAATTTTTTTTTTTTTTTTTCTTTTTGAGAAGCAAGTCTTGGGTCTGATCGTTTTCAAAATTGATAGAGTTGTTCAAAACCTGTGCCTTAAGGTTGCTTTTTTGTCTAATTTTAAATGGTTGACAGTAAGCTGTTTGGCGACTAAATCCTTCATTTGGCGATATTTCTTTGTTGCTTGACTATTTTATAATATTAATAAGATTTAAGAATCTTTATTTGGTCAATTTATCTTATATTTGTCGACTTTACTTTGGTTTGAAAGTTTAGTGTATAATGGTTTGATCATATTAACCGAACTGTGGATTACAACAAGCAATGCATTTTCTAAGTTTTGTGTACAGATGGGCGGAAATCTCCAATTTGATAGCACTATCCGAATGGTAACATTAAAACCGCAATCACATTAAGTGCCCTGTACCTCTTCCTTCATAACATTCGGTTAATTGGTTAGCTTTGCCTTCTGAAGGGTCATGTGTTCTTCACTAACAGTTTCTATGAATTTTACATTAGCTTATTTATATGCTCACTGCAAGCTTTTATTTTTCTCACTGTCAGTACCCACAATATGATAGACTTTACATAACATTTAGAAGACACCCACAAATTATAACTTAGAGATCAAGCGAGATAGTTTCGAAGATCACGGAATACCAAACGCAATGCATTTCTCTCCCCCCCACATTTTTACTTCCTTGTGCGAAGTAAAAAGGAAGTACTGTAATCGCGAAAAATTTCGGGTATCATATTTCAACGAAAATATGTATTTTGACGTTTATCGAATGCAATTTAACGATGTTTTTGAGTAACATCCGTACGCAAGGACAGAGTAGAGGACTCGTTTTCTCCCAAAAAATTAGAAAACTGATTTCGAATGGATTCTGAAGAGATTTTTTCGTGGCCTATTTGCGTGCGTACATACGTACCTATATATGTATCTCGCATAACTTAAAAACGCGTAGCTCAGAACGTTGAAAGTTTGTATATAGGGCTGCTATAACATGCAGATAAGCATCTCGCATTTTGGTTGCAATCGACCTCACCAAAAGTATATAAAAGTATGTATATATATATATATCGACTGTTACTCGTCTCAGTAAGCTCAGTTTCTTTATTCTTGTAAGTTTGTAAACTGTGCATTTTTTGCTTTAAAAATGGTTGAATTATGTTATCTTTCGGTTAAGATTTTTTGTCTTTAGTTAACCTGCATGCAATAATTGTGGAACTATCAACAGTTTAAAAGTTTTTGAAGTGTGGCTAAGCCTACTTCTCGGTTATGATATCGGCCATATTTGTTTACATTAGAAACTTAGCAAAATTGTGGCTTTGTTGCCAATCTTGAGAAATTAAGCTTCACGAAAACAAAGCAACGTCTTCTTTCATTATTGCTAAATAAATTATTCTTAATTCATTGTGGAATTATTATTTAAGTTATTAGCTTATTTGCGTACAAACTGTAATTTTAACTGTAAAAAATTGCTTTTTAATTGTTTTAACTGCACTTGGTGTTTTATGTTTTTCTATATCTTTCGATTTTTAATGAAAATATTTCCAATTTTTATGTATTTTTGCCTTATCGCGAAGTAAGAACTGAATTAATTTGTAGCGTATGGGCATTAGGTAAGCGGCGCTGAATCGTCTGCGAAAAACTGTTTCTTTTTTATTTGTTTAATTTCTTTTGTACATCGTCTTAGATTTATTATAGTATTTGAATAGAACTTGTGGTAATTCTTCAGATGCTATAATTTTATTCTATTGTGGTTTGTGCGCTATTGACGAAGTAGATTTAATTCAAAATTCGCTAACTGTTAATCCAATATGTTTAAATGAAATGCAGGAAAAATTGCGTGTAATTTAATATTTGTTATATGGTGTAGACATCAGATTTTTTCTGTTTAATGTAAGGCCAGGCATGTGAAAAAGTAATTTGAGTACAATATCTTAACCCATTTTCCCCCCTAGGTTCTGGATTTGATCACGTACTGAAGCAAACAGTGCAGACTGTCTTGTCTACGAGTGAATGTGACCACGATACTACTCATCAGATATGCGTTAATCATCGAAACTACTTCAACTCTCCTTGCCATGTATGTATTTATTTTTTAATTCACTATCGTGAAATTTTTGGGAATTCTGTATATGTCACCACACATAACTAGTTGTTTTAATATAGAATGTTTGCCGACAATAGAATATATATTTCGATTAAACTTTACCCGATATCAAAATGAATTTGAAATTAACCCAGAGCTCTGTAGCAATCAAAATATTCTTACGGATTTCGTATTTATTTAGAATTGTAATTAAAATTGCTTTATTTTCCCGTGCAACGCAAACGATTTTTGAAGAGAAAGCTATGTCGGAAAAATAAAAATAAAAGAGCTTGTGCATTTAATATTGAATAAATAAATATCTCGTAATTACTGTTGCCATCCACAAAAATCGAGAAAAATCTAGAAAATAGGTTTTACCAAAATATTCTAGTGAATAATTAAAAAGCCTATAAAAGCGAATTAAAACACCTCAGCTTAGTTGTAGCTGTTTTAAGCGAACTGTTGTTTACTTAATGCTGTGATTGATTGTAGCGAATTCGCTGTGAGATGGATTTAGTTTCTCTGTTTTGAATTGAGTTCTGTTTAACGTTTGAGATATTGTGATATTGTACGAATATCGCTGAGGAAATACTTCAGTATTTTATTTTATTTCCTGTGAAAAGAATAAATTTTATTAACTTTTTAACGACTTGCGCATTCAATCCATTACGAACGCGTATGCACACAACAATATAAAACATCTGAATCTAGAGCTGTACGTACGTCGCAAATTCAGCCGAAAAAAAAAACATTCCATAAATATTCCGAAATAATTAAAAACTGCAGTATGAATTGTTTTCAAAAGTATTAAAATAAAAAAAATATGCATCATCAAGAACTATTGCAATCAGAAGCAACAAAAATCATGCGTGAAGGGATTTCGACTTTTATGCCTAAGACATTGTAAAAGTAAATCTTTATAGGCGAGAGAGATTAAATTTTGAACGGCACTTGCAGTGGTGGTCGCGATTAAATTACGTTGGGTTAAGGATATTTAATCTTCGAAACATATACAGTGTCTCACAAAAGTGATGGGACACTTGTGCTTTACAAAAGGAAACTGTGGTAAAATAAATTAAAAAAACATGTAAAAATTTTTTGCGGGTGTGTTTCATACTTAAATTTAGTAACAATTATTACATAACATACATTTTCTAATATTAAAATATTAATTTAATAAAAATAGAATTGTTTAGAACGGAGCAAAAATGATTCATATAAGTGATGGGACACTTAATTTTCCACCAAATATTTATCCAAAAGTTTTACTTTTTAAAAGGTTTTAATATTTTATTGGATTTCCTTTTACTTTTAAAACATGATTTTATCTTCTTGGGATGGATTCGAATAATTTTTTTGTGATTTCTGGAGTGATTTTACCCCATTCTTCTTGAAGCACCGATTTTAATTGTTGTTTTGAAGAAATGGTGTGTTTGCGAATTCTTGATTCCAATTCTTGCCAATTCTCTATGGGATTTAAGTCTGGAGATTGTGGTGGTGTTTTTATTATTTCAGGACAGTTATACAGCAGCCAGAGTCTAACGTTCAAAGCAGTGTGCTTGGGGTCATTGTCCTGGTAGAATTTAAAATCGTTATGAAGGCTCAGTTTTCGTGCTGAAGATTTCAAATTTTGATTTAATATGCCAATATACTTTTACTGATCCATTATACTGTCAATAAAACAAGATTACCAACTCCAGCAGGCGACATACACTCCTATACCATAACTCCTCCTCCACCATGTTTTACTGCCGGCACCAAATTCTGTTTGCGAAATTTTTCCCTGAGTTTTCTCCACACCAAGATTCTACCGTCAGAACCAAATATATTAAATTTACTCTCATCAGCAAATATGACTTCATTCCAGTAATCAAAATTCTTATTTATGTTGGATTTTGCGAAATCCAGTCTGAGTTTTCTATTCTTTTCACTTACGAAGAATTTTTTCCTGACTGCTCTACCGTGATATCCAGTAGATCGAATTACTCCTCCAATAGTCTCAGGATTAACAATTACTCCATATAATGCTTGTAAATCAGCAGCAACTTTAGGAGCACTCATTCTTGGATTTTTTTTAATATTTCGAACGATAATTCGCTTTATTCCATCGGATAGCTTTGATGGTCGGCCAGGTCTTCTTTTATCCTGAATCATATGATTCTTTTTATATCGTTTAATGATATTGAAAACTGTTGAATGACTCAAGTTAACTGTTTCAGCAGTTTCTTTAATAGATTTTCCACGTTCAATATGCAAACTAATAACTAATTTTCGAATTTCAGGCAAAGTTTCTTTTCGTTTAGCATTCATGGCTGCACAGAGCTAAAAAATACAAAACTTCCAAAACAAACTGGAAGGAAATAATGCTGACGATTTTATAAATTATTGACAATTGCTTTTGAGTAAAAATAAAAACCCAAAAAAATATTTTAGACGATTTTTGTTGCATAGTCTAATGGTGTGTCATCACCACTTATATGAGCCATTTTTTGCTCCATTCTAAACAATTGTATTTTTATTAAATTAATATTTTAATGTTTTGAGAAAATTTATGTTATGTAATAATTGTTACTAAATTTAAGTATGAAACACACCCACAAAAAATTTTTACATGTTTTTTAATTTATTTTATTACGGTTTCCTTTTTTAAAGCACAAGTGTCCCATCACTTTTGTGAGACACTGTATCAACTAATCCAGAAGTTGTGAAAGATCTAATGGCACCTGGAAAATAAACAGATCTGATGAAATAACGTGTGAGACTATTTCATGTATATATATTTCATAATATAAAACATGAAACATTGTTTCAAACTGAATAATACATAACCATTTTTTGGGGAGCAGTTTCATTTTCTTAGAACTTCTCAGCTCTCATTCGTTCCATATAGGTGGAAAATTTACTTATTTTATTTGCCATATTAGAAAAGGAAGTATGTATGTTTCTGTACATTCTGAGAATTTAAGACCTTGAAAAATATTTCAAAAATTGCTAAAGGGATCCGAAAAATTAAAAATCAGGTTCAGAATTATGGAATGAATTTAAAATAATCGTATTTCTCTCGACGCCATGACGATTAGATATCATTTGCTGTGCTTTGGGAGGTTAGCAGTCTCGTTACTGCAGCTTCTTCAGAATTTCGTAGAGGGAGGCGAAAGGAACCATGGGATTGCTCTCTACGCCGAAATGGTTCGATCAAAATAGAGAAAGCTGGGCAAAATTTTTCTGTTAGCACAAGTATACAAGGGCTTTAAAACAGAGGATTAGCCATAACTACAACCTTAATTATCCACGAGAGTATTCCAGCGGACCTTGTATAGCGTATGACGTGCGAAATGCATATTCACAAAGCCTACAGACCGTTTCTGCTATTGTTTGCTCTGATTGGTTGAAACGGGAAAAGTAGGGTTACAGAATCTTGTGCTTGGCGACTTTTGTTTCATCGCCTTTGCTATTTGTATATCAGCGTGTTGTACCGAAAAGCGTGTGAAAGTCGGAGAAGGAACCGCAGCTCAACGGTACAGAGCACGGAAAAAAAATTCTGGGATTTCTAGATCGGGGTTTCTAATCCCGTTCGTATCTTTTACAAACTCTCACTGCACGGACTTATTTTTGTTTTTATCCTCACCTTATGGCTTTGTTATTATTGGTTTTTTCGCCTTCGGGTGCAGAGTTAAAAATTTAACACTTTTATTTTCTCTATTTTTGTTAAGGGTAATTTTTTTTATTTTTATTTACTGGTTTGTACTCTTTGTAGTAGATACTAGTTGCAAGATTACGATCCAAGATCCCGAAAAGCGTTACAATAGAAATAGCGCATAATGGAATAAAATATAATTTTAGTTATACTTACTCATAATTTAAGTAAAAAGAATAGGTATCCGACGCCCTTAAATGTTTATAGAATGTTTTCATTTGGTTTATTTTTTTAATATTCTTTTATTTGTATAATAAATGCGCTATGTAAATTTACATAACAGACTCTCTCTAACAGAAATGACGAAAAAAGCACATATCCCATTTCCATGTAAATACTTTTTCTTGCAAAACAATTATCGTACTTTTAACAGTTTAAATTCATTCTTTAACCAAATACAAATAAACTATTAATAAGATCAGTAGGTTATTTAAAATATATTCCACACAATTCCCCTTAGCTTTCATTCATAAAATAAAAAAATTATCGAATGAAATAAACGCTGTTTCTCCTCGCTTTACTGGAAAGCCCACAAGGTATGTTTGGCGTTAATTACGAAGACTGCAAGGCGATAACTCACTATTCCAAATATGACCGCCAAGCAGATGTTTCGTCCAATGAGAGCAGACCATAGGAAAAAGGTCTGTAGGCTTTGTGAATATGCGTGCGAAATTAACTTTAATTGAGTATTTAACGACCTTAACATTAGAGTTATTTGAAAGGACTCAAAAGTCTCCTTACAGCTATTACCCTATCAGGTACTTACTTATTGACGGCATCGCAGCTACGGATTTGTCGATTTTTAAGTACCGCCAATCCGCCAATCTACACCTAAAAGTTTTGCGACAAATCGGAAAATTAAACACTTTATTTAAAATTAAAACACTTTCAAAATTCAAAACACTTTATTTCGAAACAAAGTAGTCGATCGGATTTCGATGCAAAATGGGCCGATATAGAGTTTAACATAGATTCAAAAAGTCTCTATTTTCTTTCACCTGATGCTGTCGCCATATGAACTCTGATAAATAAGATTCCAAATGATGTCTCGCTGTCCCCCTATGTCTCCTGTTCCTCCATTTAGCACTGCCCCATATTCTCTCAACTTTTTGTGTATGAACTCTTGTATCAGGATCAATAAAATTGTATTTATGATTAACTTTAGCATATAGGAATCCTTCTATTTCTATTCTGTTTGTTTGGTAACCTTTCCAACTGTCAGAATAAATTGTGCTACCATCTGCAATGTTTTCAATAATTTTTATCAAGAAGGGTAAAGCCAGTTGTATTAGGAACAGTGACAAGAAACGAATCTTTTGTTTCTCTATATATACTACTAAACACCCACTGTTCGGGTAATACTCGACCACAATTATTTTTACGTTGAGTAAACAAACTTTCGTCAATTTCCACAATGCAATCTGGTCCACCTACCTTCTTGTTTGGTTTATTCTTAACATCCAAGACACATAATTCACGCGTGTAATTGTTCCAATCTATAACAGTTTTATTCGATAAATCAAGTTGCTTTTCATGAAATTTAATCGACATCAACTCCTCGCACCAGCAGTATATGAATCTCAAAGCTGAACAAAATGCAATTCTGCTTCCCTCAAACCGGTTGCCTTTTCTAAGTCTCACTTGTCTTAAATTACATTTCCAAAACTTACGTTTACCAAAATAAAGTTTCATGTCATGAGAATTGGTACATTTTCATTTTTTTGGGTGAAATATTTCGCTCCTGAAAAAATAAAATTGCATCTTGTTCTGTTTTTGGCAAATTCCAAATATGCATTTTTGTAGCACTAAAAAATGGCGTCAAAAATCAGCGAACAACAAGGCAACAAGGAATCTAAAAGATAACTGCGTGCGCGTACGAACAACAGGGTTCCTGTGGGCGAACAAGATTGCTTTTTATTGGCGCATTAGCGCAACTTCTGCTGCGGTGGCGTTAATACGTAAGCACCAGATATCAACATAAACACAATTTAAAACCGAATAGTTATTTGTTGATCCATTCCTGATGGTTTTACAATCTAGAATGCTAACGCAACTACAGCGACTGACTTATCGTTGCAGAAAACATAAAATGAGGCGGCCTGCCGTGGTTGCTAAGATTGAAATTCTTTATACAAAATCATAAAATCTAAACCACAACACTCTGTCGGTTACATTATCACCAAATTGGAAAAAAATTAACCAGAGCTTAGCGATTAATTAATTTTAACCGTTGCAAATACAGCAGGATGTTGTACTCAAAGCAGACACACTAGCGACGTGGTGCAAGTTACCGTTAAGGTTAACCTCCCACTTTCAGATTATGCCACTTGTTCTCATATTTGCATATATTTCTGGTGAGTGGATATTATGACAAGAGCGAAGAAGGATGGGATAGCGTTTAAGTAAAATCTAGTAAAATTCATTATTCTTAAAAAACAACATTCTTGAAGTACCTAATTTTAGAAAATGTAGATTTCGAATCAATACTGCTGTTTTAACTAATTAGATTCATTGTTATTGTTGCTGCTAATGCTCACTTGTCAGATCTATACTCAGCCTAAGCCCACGAAATTTCTTGTGGGAAGGAGTGCAAGTTTACGCCTGTCGTTGGCAACAGCCTTAAGCACCTTGGCAGTGCGTTTAGCTCAGTTCTGCCCCCAATTGTAATGGGGAGCACCCCGGGGGAATGGATCCGAGGGTCTTCCACTCCTTTTCCCCTACCACAACCTCTCGTGAGAACGTTCGGCTCGCCAGATATTTAGTGTGCTCCCATGTCGCACGGACACTATACATTTACTGACATCCATGCCTTCTTCGGGATTCGAATCCAGAATCTTCGGCAGGGCAGTCAGCGATGCCAGTCGTTATACCGGTTGGGCTGCAATTAGATTCATAGTGAAATTTATTAAAATCATAGTAAAAACTAATGATATTCGAAAGACTAAGGAACAAGATTAAATACCTGATTACTAGCTATTAAAAACTTTTAACATTTCCCTTCACCTTACTTCTCAGCCCCACCAGAGGTCGAGTAGCTAAGACCCCTGAATACTGGTAGTTTGACCTGGTTTGGGTTCGATTCTAGACGAACGGGCTAGCTGCAAGTTTGGTTTTCGGGTTTTCCCCCATATGTAAAGTGAATATGATTCAGTTGCCATCAGAAATCCTCCATGAAAGCATCTGTACTTTACTATATTCATGCAACTTAATCTAACTTTTCATTGTAATTTTACTGTAATCTTGTATAAATAATGTACAATTAAACTGAATATTTAATTACATATTAAGATAATTAATTACATATTAGGTCAGATGAACTATCGAATTTGGTTTTATCTACTTCGTTTATAGGAAGTCTTATGTTAATTAACCTGTTATTTTGATTTCAGCCTTTACTATAAGTTCTTCTTTCCGTATTCCTCACCAGAATGCTTATTAGTGAGTATTTAAAATGAGGTTGTTTTTTTTTGGATTTGAGACAGAGTGTTTCTGGCATCGCGTGCACTTTACGTGGTTAGTTTCTTGCCAACTCGGATAGTTGTAATTATTCGCCATTTTTTTCTCTCGCTGCTGACACTTTAATATTGACTCTCCGGTAGAGTTAGCGAGCCAGCTTCTAGTATAGTATTTAGTTGTGTAGTCTTGACTACTGTTAACGTTTTGATTTCAATTGGATTTATTTTCCACCACCAAGAGTTGTGGTCATTGTAGCACAAGATCGTGCAAATTTTGTTTAAATAAAAAGGTTATTTCAACCTTCGAAAGATTTTGTCTTCATTCTCCGACACACGGACCTCACTCGCTTCACGTGTGTTGTAGTTATAGGACTAAAATAGCATTACCAGATCAAGTGAAACCCTGCAAGTTTAATGAGTTATCGCTTGAGAATGAAAGCTAAACAATAATTTCAAGATTCAAAACAAAAACCATGCTATCATTGTTACTGAGTCTGTGCCGTTCTACTCTGGGTTGGCAACGCTGCATTGTGAATCCTGTGTTTTTCAATTGTTTCTTATCAGTTTGGAGTTTGACTGTTGCAAGTAGGCGTTTGTATGTTGTTAACAGCTGGTTTTGGCCATTTCCAAGGCTAATTAGTATGGAGTGACCAGAAGCGAAAAATAAATACTTCCGACACATTCTACTCTTCGAGTTTAATCTAAGATCTAGTGCTGTAGAAGGCGCGAGAAGAATTTGTGTTGTGTACGGAAACTGGCAGAAAATTATGGAATTGGCAGAAATTATGGAATGCGATTTGCATTCACTGGTAAGGGAAAGCACTAAACTCCTACCTAAATGCTGGCGGGCAGCCGTTGACAAAGATGGTGAATACATCACTCAGCGAATAAGTGAGTGGTCATTGATTTATGACATATCAACGTCTTGTTGTATTGTTTACTAGCGTATTTCATACTAATAAAATCATAGCATGGTAAAAAGGGCACGGACTTATGCACCGACCCAATATCTCCAAGTCGAAAGTGCTCTGCCTGGGTCGAAGATCAGGCTTAAATAAAGCACAAAATTCTAAGTAATAGAAGGTGTTTGGATGTATATTTAATATTTGCATTTCTTTTGCCTTATTTGTTTTATTAGTACTTAATTTTATGTTATCATTTATACAATAATCTTGTTACTGGCAACAGGTTTTATTTTGCTATAAAGTTTGTGTGAATGGCAACAGTTGTTCATGTTTTAATTTTTGGTAGAATACCGTCGTTAGCCGCAGTGTGCTGTAGGCATTTTTCTGTTAAAAAATGTTTTATGTTTAGAATGTTAATAAAGTTCGTCTACAAAGCTGATTCTTTTTAGTTCAAGGCAAGTATCTGGTGGGCCGTATCCTGCAAGTAGTGGAATAGCAGCCCAAGCCGTGGCGAGGGCGGATTTACTTAATTCAGTTTGTTTGGAGACTTAATTAAGAATAGTATTTCAGTACGCCCAAACTGAACATGATAGTTGATAGACATGATAATTGGAGCTGACTATTTCTTTCCTCTGCCTCAGCCAGGGCAAATTGTTGGTTATTTCATGTTTGAATTAAGCAAACTATCTAGCAACTATCTGGTTGCCCAGGGGAGCCAGTTTAATATATACGTAGCGTATTCGGAAACTAAGTACCGTTTCATTCTAGCGCCGTCGCAGCGCTGTGGTAAGCATCCCGCGCATGCGCACTAGTCTTTCTTGTTCACTGACTTTCAATTGTCGCCATTTTGGTCGCTCTATGTTGTGTTTTCAGTTTGCTGTGCACATTCAAAATGTTTAAGACGATTAGTTCTCCCGCTGACTGTGAGATTCGTGCCGTGATTAAATTTTTGAACGCGAGAAATGTTAAACCGGCCGAAATTTATCGTTAAGTGACAGAAGTTTACGGTGAATACGCGATAAATGATGGAATGGTGAGAAAGTGGGAGCAGGTCGAACAAATGTCCACGCGGAGGCTCGGAGTGGTCGGCCTTCTGTTGTCACCGATGATTTGGTAAGGAAAGTTGATGAAGCAATTCATGAGAACAGACGCTTCACAATGACAACTCTTTCAGAGGCATTTCCACAAATTTCACGTACTGTTTTGTTCGAAATTGTGTCTGACCGCTTGAATTATCGCAAACAGTGTTCCCGATGGGTTACAAAAATGCTCACTGATGTTAACAAAACAAAGCGACTTGGTAGAGCCCTGACGTTTCTCTCGCGGTACAGTGATGAGGGAGAAAACTTTTTAAAGCAAATTGTGACAGGTGATGAAACTTGGGAGTGTCATTTCACACCAGAATCCAAACAACAATCGGTGGAGTGGAGACACACTCATTCTCCGAAAGAACAAAAGTTCAAAGTGACAATGTCATCACAAAAAATCATGTGCACTGTCTTCTGGGATAGGAAAGGCGTTTTGCTTACTGAATTTCTTTCCAGAGGTGAAACCATTAATGCGGCACGATATTGTGAGACTTTAACAAAACTAAGGCATGCCATTCAAAACAAACGAAGAGGAATGCTCAGTAAAGGAATTGTGTTGCTCCATGACAATGCTCGGCCCCATACTGCTGGTGTCACTCAATCGTTAATTCATTCGATCACCCGCCGTACAGCCTGGACTCTGCGCCGTCCGACTATCACTTGTTCCTGCACATGAAACGCGAGCTTGGTGGCAAGCGCTTTGGATCTGACGATGACACGAAAAATGCCGTGGAGTCGTGGTTATCGAAACTGGCGGGAAGTTTCTTTGACGATGGTATACAAAATCTGGTCACCCGCTATGACAAGTGTTTGATCATTGGCGGAAACTGTGTTGAAAAATAGTTCATGTATTTTCATGTAAAAATAAAATTGGATTCGAAAAAATTGTTTTACTATTTTTTTTTTCAAAACGGTACTTAGTTTCCGAATACGCCTCGTATTAAATAATTTGTAATTATATGCACAAATTTAGAACTGTGTTTAACGAACTTTTAAGTACTAACACTGCGAATCGTCTGCGTTCCGTTAGATATATAAGTGGAAATATTTTTGTATTGCTGAAGATCATTTTGAAGTTATTTGTGCTTATTAATCATTATTCTTCGTTAAGTTATTTGTGCTTATTATCATTATTCTGAATTAAATGAAGCCGATCTTAAAAAAATTAAAAGGTCGAAAGAAATCTACTCTAACGCAGCTTCACAATAGTTTCAGTAATCAGTTCAGTCTAACGAAATTAAAAGCGCGATTAGAAAGAATTGAACAAATATTTAAAGAATGTGATCAATATGACGCCGTTTTACCGGATGAAGCTTCTGAAACTGCTGAATTTGAAGCTAAATATTTTGAAAGCAAAGTAAGGCATCAATCCGCCATTGAAACAGCTAGGGCCAGAAATGTTTTGATTTCAAATCCCACTGCAGTTGAGGCTAGCTTTAAACCTCCTCGTTTAAACATTCTGAGTTTCAGTGGTAAATATACTGATTGGCTTGATTTTAAAGATCTGTACATGGCGACAGTTCATTTCAATCCGTCATTAGCGAAAATTCAGAAATTCCATTATTTGATAGCACTTTTAATGGACGAGCCAGCTGCTATTATTAAGCACATTCCGATTTCCGAAACTACATACGATGAGGCTTGGGACAAACTGATGAATCGCTATGATAGAAAAAAATCAAATTGTCATAATATTTTTTGAGTAACCCAGAATTACTAGTGCTGATTTTTGTTAATCTAAGAAAACTGTCTGATACTTCTGATGACGTTGTCCGTGGCTTAAACTCGCTTGGCGAAAAAGCTGCGTCTAGAGATGTTTGGCTAATTTATTTTTTGTTAGAAAAGTTCGATTCGGAAACGCGCCATTTTCAGTCACAAAAAATATTCTAAAGTAGAAAATTCTTCTTCACCAAAAGGCGTAATAACAAGTAACTGAAGTATTTATCGTTTTTTAACTACTAAATCTTAAAAAGTCGGGTATCGCTTAAATTACAAATGGTGAAATTTGGCATGCGGACAAAATATCTTCAATTTTCACAATTATTTCATTAAACAATTTAATATTAGTGTATATTTAATAAATAAATATTAGTACATATTTATTAGTATTTATTCAATTAGTACATATTAAGGTAAAAGTTTACAATTGGGTGCCTCTTGTTTTTTGGCGATTCTTTTTTGACGCCAAGATCGGCGCCAGGCAGGCACAATTTCAAGATGGCCGCTGGGCAAAACCAAAAGTAGAAGTCAATTTCACAAACTCCGTGTCCATGCACACATCGACCTATTTTCACTTAAAAAAATATCAGAGAATTGCACAAACTAGTTATTGCACAAACTAGTTATTGCACAAACTAGTTATTGCACATTGCCTTGATTTTTTCCATGTGTACATCGATTTATTTTCACTTAAAAAAATCGAGAAGCTAAAATCAAGTTAAAACTGTCATTGGTAACCAGAAATGGGGTTTTATCGCCAAAACTGAACAAAATTTTTCGCCAATCGAAAGGGCACAAAATTCTACACTAGAGCCCATATTAGTACTTATTTAATTAGTACATATTTATTGTTGTGTATTCGATTAGTTTATATTAATTATGTAGTATATATTTAATTAGTTAGTGTATATTGAATTAGTACATACTTTAATATTAGTATACATTAAATTACATAAGTGAGCATTATAACAAGGGATATGCTAGAATAGTAAGAGAGAAAAACTGAAATAAAAATATTGAACTATAAAATTACTTGGAAACAAACTGCGTTTTGCGAATAAATGTATCCTTTGCATCATAAAGTGGAAATCCGACCAAACGTGAATTCTGTGTTTTCTCTTTTAGGGTGACAGTGGAGGACCCTTGGTCTGCATGTTGGGGCCCAGGTGGTATGTTATGGGAGACACAAGCTATGCAACGGCAGGCAATTTTATGGGCGGACTCTGCGCTATGCCTCAGAATAAAGTTATTTTCAGTAAGGTGTCGGATAAAGTAGATTGGATCAGAGTGATGGTGGAGAAGTATAGCTAGCTTCAAATGCTGATAAATATGAAAATAATGTGAGATTGCATGTTTTGTTTTTTAGTAAAATATATTCAATAAATTATTCGTTATACTGTTTGGCGTTCCTGCTTTTTTAAAAATCCAAAACTGTTATTACTACCATTTATGCAACAAGTATCTTAATATCCTATCTCTGATCACTTAATGCCATCGAAATATACTCTATTTATATGAAATCTTTGCTGATGAAAAATCTTTTCACGGGGATCATCCCCTTCAGTTTGCGTGCGGAATAGTTTAGTTTCGAGAAGCTTTCAACGTAAAACAATGAACTTTTGAACTTTGCTGGCGAAATAAATTTTACAGCACTTTGCAATTCAATCTTACTTTTGTAGCAGCGAAAATTTGCGAATATTTTTACAGTCTCTCTTATACAAATGATAATGGTAATTAACAGAGTTGTTTATCAAAATATTATAGGATGCAGATAAGTAATTTATATAACCCAAATGGCAAACGTAGGTACAGTCAAGTACCAAAAATTCGCCGACCTGAAATCCGCCAACTCCTGAAATCTGCATTGCCTCTCGAAATATGAACATTGAATTTATAGGTTCCAGAAATCGCGAAATGGAGAATGAAATACCGAAGAAAAAATATTTATCCAATGATGACGTCATAATTACCGAATAATACTGATTCTGTGTTAGTGGCAGAAAAAAAAAATCTTAGCCCAAAAGAGGTTTTTAGTATATATGATGTGTTCAGATGAGCCAACACTGGCAAATCAGATAACCGGTGATGAAATCATTCGCTCTGTTTTGAACTCGCCGCAGCAAGAAAACGATTCCGACACCGACACAGATAATGAATTTGATAGGAGTGAGAAAATATCTTTTAATGAGTGTTTGGAACATGATGAAAAATACCTAAAATATTTAGAACAACAGAGCTGTGTCACAGACCAAGAGATTATGACCCTGTAAAATTTACACACACACACACACACACACACACACACACACACACAAAAAAAACTTACTCTGGAGCACCTAAAGTTTTAAAACAAACCTTTATCAGAAAAGTGTTTGAAAGAAGTGAAAAAAAAAAGAAATATTTTACGCTTTACTAGTATCTCTTATTTTTACACGTCTCTATTGTATATGTCCTTAATGCTTTAAAATATTCCCGTAATCACTAATATAAATGAATAATATAATATATATATAATAATAATAATAATAATAATTTAATGCATATAATAAAATAATGTCATAATGTATATTATTGTACATAATAATTTAAGTAAATGTATCTAATTTGCCTTATTTATTTTGCACTTTTAGTCTGAATGTTATGATTTGGCTTTTCTGTCCTGAAATCTGCAAAATCCTAAAATCTACACAACCTCTGGTCCCAAACATTGCGGATTTCTGGACTTCTGCTGTATAATTAAGTAATACTTTGAAAGTAAAATTCGTATTCCTACTAAATTTACAGAGAGGACTGTATGCATACTTTCTCACGAAAAAATTGCAGACATTTTGAAATGCATCTGTACGGAATAATTTTTTTTTTATCTTAGAATTCTAGCCAATGTTTCAATGCAAAGCTTTATATAACTTTCAAGCATTCCTTCATAGTGAATATGTAAATAAATAGGCTATATAGTTCGAACGCATTTTCTTCGAGATGCATGAGAAAATTTTTGAGCAAGGTATTGTTTATCTATCCAAAATGTGGCAGGACCCCCAACAATAGCCGAGTGGTTAGGACCGCTGAATACTAGTAGTTCGATCTAGTTCGAGTTCGAACCTAGGCGAACGGACTACACGCAGGGTTACTTCTGGAGATTTTTCCTATATGTAATATGACTACGAGCCAGCTTCCCTCAGAACATCTTCCACATAGACATTTGTCTTTTGGCCCTCGTGGCTTTTAAGTATTCAGCTAACTAAAAGATGAAGAATGAAAATTGTCAGTTCACTAGTAGTTCATATCAAACAATACAGTGTTGCCAGATCACGCAAATTTTTCTCAAATTCACTACTTTTCAAAATCTGTGCTGCTAAAATCTGAGCTGTATTTGTGGTTTTTGAGATTTTATGCCATTCGATCATTTCCTTGTACTACTTTTCACTACCTTAAAAAAATTTTGTGTATAAAAAAATTTCGAACCTGATTATATAATGTATCTCTTAAAATTCATTTATAATTAAAAGTAGTAATTGATTTAGGCTAACGTAAAAGTCGACAACTGCCAGTCTTGCAATCTAGCCCACGAGTGCGTGCACATTCAGTTTTCAACACAAGTCACTGTTTTTTCACATGTTTGATTGCTTGCTTAGTTTGAATGGGCTTTGTTTGCTTTCTTGTTTGTTTGTGAAGAGGATTCTAAAGTCAGGTTATAGCTGATGTGTTAGTTTGCTTGTTTGTGAATAGGATTTGTGAAAGTCAGGTTATGGATGATGTGTTAGTTAAAGTGTGAATTACGAACAACATGAAAAATTCAGCACTACGTTACGAAAAATCTTGACTTAAAATACCCATGTTTAAGAATTAAGAGTAAAAACAGATGAAGCAAACTGTTATTTGCAATTGCGTAATTGTGAACTGAGAGCACGTAAAAAAAATAAACCACAGACTCAAAGAATTCGCTCAACAGTATTAACAACCAAACGTCAGAAAGCATCTATCAATGGATGTGAATAAATTAGCTATGGAATAATAACCTAAATTAACTGAGAATAAAAGAATGTTATTGTTGTTGTTTCAAATCCCCTTGGGGCAGGAAAGCGTACACCAATTCCAAGAGACCTTGCTGCACAAGCAAATCGCAGATGTCGTCCTGTTCAGCCGACAGCTGTCTCAGGGACGCGCCTATAAAATCCAGTAGGTGAGCGGGAGAGGTAGGGAGTGAACAGGCACACGAGGGAAAGGTCTTTTCTCCCTCTTTGAATTTCATGCATCGAAGATGCCCACTCCTGAATCTAGCCATGGTCGTTTGGATAGGCCTAGATCTTTTACTCAGAAGTGATAGGCAGGCCTGGTTGTTCAGCGAAATACCACTGGTGAACAGGAGAAATTTTCCATGGCGTGTTAGTTTTATGTTTGTAATAGGAATGAATTTCGGTTGGGCATACATCAGTGGAAGTGGGTGTAGGGAGATCACAGCCTTTTCTTGCCAGATCGTTAGCTGTTTCGTTACCATGCACCCCAACATGGTTGTTGGAATTAAAGAATGAAATGGAGATACAAACAATGGAAAGTTAGCAATGTTGGGTTTATGATTTTCGTCAAAATTACTGTATGCAATTAAGACGATCAAACTATCGGATTATAGTTCGTAACTTACCTCACTAAGAGACTGAATTTGTGATAATGATTAAGAAAAACCAAATGAGTAGAAAAAAAAATTCCGATCTGCACATCAAAAAACGGTCGTCTTAAATGCCACCAACATGAAAATCAAAAACCTACAATTAAAATTACAAAACGTTACGAAAAAATACGTATTTCAGACATCAAACCGACGTATGTTTGGGTCTTAAACGTGATTTAAACATCTTATTCGATTAGGAAATTCCGCCGAAAGTGAATGTTGGCGGAGATGTCGCCAAACTTGCGCCAGTTTTTGGTTTGGTTTAATTACTGATTATGGTAAAGCGCTCGAAGGCTAGCTGCCTAAGGGGAGGGATGCCTTTGTGGAGGACTTTCTACGAAAACGTGGCTCGTACTCACGTTATATATGGAAAAATTCACAAAAACGTATACGCAGCTAGCCCATTCGCCGGAATTCGAAATGCGAACCGAATTACCAGTGTTTGGCGATTTTATCGCTTGGCAAATTTGCATCAATCATATGGTTCTTTATATACTTACATAATAGACAGATATAAGTTACTAACAAACCATGTAATAAAGAATCAAATCTCGCAGTTTTTCTTGCATCGCCATTTTTGTATGTCTTCCTTTTTCATGTCTTCCTTTAGAAGACAAACCCCAAATCTTAATAATTTTCCCAAAATGCGGGGGGGGGGACCAGAACTAATATCCTTCTCTACAAAAATTTAACCGGCTCATTGAGTGTTTATCGGGTTTACATGCAACCAAGACGAAGTTCTTATGACTGTATTGTGTATTATCATGCTTATCCATTTTTGGCGCTGAATCGCATTGTTTGGCGAAAATGTATACGTGCTAAGAGTATAACGAGCTCTTTAGTGGCGTTACAAATCTCTTATTTAATTAATTTTTCTGGAAGTTGTTTCCCCTAACATACTAAAAATATTCGAGCTTTCTGGTTAGTTAAATGCCGGTTTGTCGAGCTTTTATTGTACTAAGGAATGTTGTACTTAGATATGGAAATCTGTACTTGGTAGACCAAGTTTATACAGAAACTGCCCAGTGTGAATTGGATCGAGAATACATTTTTCATCGCAATCTACCGCACAATTCACCACAATTTAGAATCTTTCAGAGTAATATAAAATACTTATTTAATTTCTAAAATCTCACGTCATTAGTATAAAATTTAACAGTTAAATAATAATTATGTTTTTGTTGTTACGTATGGCTTTATTGGAAAGATTAATCCAAACATATAAAACAGCCCAAGTATCACACAAGAAAAATGATATATAGTAAAAAAGAACAAACATTTAAAGTAAGAATCAGAATAAATGAATATGGGAACAAAAGTAAAAAGTTAAAAATTTAAACAACGAGTAAAGAAGTATAAGAGATGTAGCCTTTACAAGGAGTTCATGAAAGCTCTGGTATTCCAGTATAGGTTATTTATCTCGCCACGTTTCTGAGACTCTTTATCGCGTTCTGAGCGTATAAGAAGTTGCTCTGCATTCATAATGGCCGAATTCCAAATTTGGCATATTTTAGATGGAAGGATGTCTATTTTATTCAGATAATGTGAAATTAATATCACAGATTAACAATTAATAATTGTAAGAATTCGATCTTAATTCGTTACCGATTTTATTTGAAAAGTTGCATTTCATTAAACTTTGCGTAAACTAATATTAATGAGTTAGAAAAATTTTCTTTCTATTGAGAAATTTGCATTGCCCTTTGCGTCTGCGTTGTGCTGAAAACGGTGAGAAGTGCGATGAGTAGAAGCCGGAGCTATATATCGGTTCCTCACCTCCCGCTGTGTATAAATGTGTTACTGCAGATTTTTAAGCTCTTAGTTACCAAATTATTCCAGAAGATAATTTCATCAGACCATTAGGTACTTCTACCAAAGAATATGTATTGTTAAGAAGGAAAACCTCGCAGCAGCAGAAGTGGCTCCCTTCGTACAAAAAGGGAAACAGCTACGCATGCGTGAAATATCTGTCGCCAAAAAGCGCCAAAGCTCGAAGCTGATGTCGAAGTTCGAACAGGTTCGGTCACGTTTATCAAGAGTTTAAAACTGTGTGACTCCATTTTTTCCCCTCCATATTGACGGATGTAAAATCAGATATCAAACTGCGATATGTATAATGCAAGTTCAACAGCCACTGAAAGTGAAACTTCACCTAATATTTCATCATTTCACAAGTCAAAGAACGATTCACCTTAACCCGTGTTCTTCAATTTCCTATACACGTGGCGGAGGAGGAAAATCTCGTTCAGGTCCGGTACATCACAGAGGGAAATTTTCGGCAACAGGTTCCGTCGCCAAATCCCTTGGCGAATGTTCCCTTTTCTTCCTAGCGGCCTAGAAGACAAACTGGGTTATATTACGTCTTTGGAGCCTTTCCTTCTAAATGGACGTTTTTTGCTTCTATACTTAGAGATCACAACTTCGAAACCTAGCTTTGACTGCCAACCGTTACTTGTTTTCTTGCGCAGCGTGACTTTCGTTGCTTTTTATTAGATTGGCAATCAGGAGACAACGGTCTCCCCACTTTCTGGACTGTTCCTGGAGTTTTACCCGCTAGTTCGTCAAAGTCATCTGTCTTCAGTGGCATCATTTTCTTATCTGGTTTATTAAGGCCCCTTCTGGGGCCACATAAGGAACTTCATAATCAGTATTGGTGTGTATGATTTTATTTTTGTGCATGCTCTTATTCTATGATTCTGGAAGCAAAATTCCTACTGTGTGTACGTTTGTGATATGGAGGGAAGAAATTCTCCTTCTGTTGTTAATGATATTATGACTGCTGTAGCTCGTCGCTTCCGTCAGGCTCCCGGATGATATTTGCCACTGTGCATATCAGAAAATTGGCAAGAACTTATTAATAAGGAAGTTAACGACGCCTTAAATGACTAAGTGTGTGCCATGCAACAAACTGTAAACCTTCGTACGGACATGAAAGCCAAGGATCGTATGGGTGCTGAACTTTGAAAGTTTGTGAAATCGGGAAAAGGAGAAACTGGCTTATCTGATGGATTTTCGAAAAGAATGCGGATTTACTGAGAGAGGTATGGAGATTTACAAAGGTAAGTACGATTCTTTTGGTACTTATTATCCTGGATTTGCTAATTGTTCCATAATTAATCTCATAAAGGTAAAAATTGTTAATGATATTAAACGTGTCATTTCCAAAGCTGTATGTAATCCTGGTTCAAATATTAATGTCGCAAATGAATGATAAAGGTTTACGATAAATATAGAGGTATTATTAAACATAAAAGACCGAAAAAAATTCGTAAGTTGGCAATTATTGATTCGCATGATGCGGATGCAAATCAAATTTGTGAATGATATTATCTTCTCGTAGTTCAGTGTTAAAGCGCTATTTTGTAAATAATATGTAAAAATATCTATGAATTATTTTGATACTTCCTTACGTTCTGTCAAAAGCTCCTATAATACCTGGTATAATATGTGTTCCTATGAAATTGATATAAATAATAGTATAATTTATGTAGCGTAACTTTTACGCTTATGCTGTACTAATCTCTTATAGCAACAACACAAGATTTGGGCTCTAGTGTAGAATTGGGTGCCCTTTCGATTGGCGAAAAATTTTGTTCAGTTTTGGCGATGAAACCCCATTTCTGGTTACTATGAGAGTTTTAACATGGTTTTAGCTTCTTGATTTATTTAATTAAAAATAAATCGATGTGCACATGGACAAAGTCAAGGCAATGTGTAATGACTAGTTTGTGCAATTCTCTGATGTTTTTTTAAGTGAAAATAGGTCGATGTGTACATGGACACGGAGTTTGTGAAATTCTTTGACGTCTTGCTTTGGTTTTGTGTAGCGGCTATCTTGAAATTGTGTCTTATTGGCGCCGATCTTGGCGTCAAAACAGAATCGCCAAAAAACAAGGGGCACCCAATTGTAAACTTTCACCAAGATTTGAATCTATTTCCTTCAGGGGCTTCATATGCCGTGTAACTCAGCAACATTTGTTTAAATTGTGTCAGCTGTTCAGCCCTTCCGAGCTTTGACCGTGGTGCTCAGAAAGTAGGTTTTCTCCTCCAGAGGGCACGTAATAACAGCTTAAGCATATAATAGCAACCTTGTTGTCCTCACAGAGTACGCAGAGGTGCATAGCAGCTGTGATTGAAGGTGAATGTAGAGAAACTTTTGCAAACTGATTCGTGTAAGACGTTTTTCCAAGAATTGCACTTTACATAAACTAAAGCCAATTGATTCTTTTTATTTCTATAATTAATAGTAAAAGAACAAGAATTATGGTTTGACTAATTCATTCTACACTGACATTTAAAAAGATCTGCATTCCTTAAACAAATTCAGTCCTTGTACTTCTCTAAGAATTTCAGATGAAACTCAAGAATGTATTCTATGGCTATTTTTAGTTTGTCCATCTGCGGCAGGATTGTTAATCTAGATAAAGGAAAAAAATATACATATGAATTCTTCTCAAGTTTCAGCATAACTTTCATCATTAAATTAAAAAAACTGCTAACGAAATGGTTTAATATTTTGTAGTTTAAACAAAATATGTTTACCGAAAGTGATATGTTCCTGGCCTTTGCCTGAAGTAGTATCCTGGTAGTACACATACTCCAGTAGCTTCGAGTAATTCCATTGCATAAAATTCATCAGGGCTAAGCCCCCGTATCTGTATTATAAAGAAGAGAATTAATAATGTTCAGAAATTTTGAATGTCGAAATTGACGCAATTTTAGAAAAAATATGAAGTCATATATAGTATCTAAATTCTTGAGGATGAAATAAACATACAAAACGTTTTTAGTTACCAAGAGCAAACTTTTTTCCTTTTTAATGAAACTGAGTTGAAATTCCGAGATTTTATCTATTATAAACTCAAGTGTTCCAGCCATCCAATTCACTCTTGAAATTGAATCCAGCAATTCCTTCCCCTTCCTTGATATTCTTATAATCCGCAATGAAATTGATTTTAGCACTACTGTGTACCGTAAACTCTTTGCAGTTTGTTTACCACCCCATGCTAAGTCATACCACCCTGTTAACCAAAAAATGGCTTCTTTTTACTATTATGTATTTCGCGCGCTCAAAGTTTGTTCCTCAAAATCTTTGCTTACCAAAGAACTTAATTACTTGAGAGCAGTTGCTATTGACCGAGGATTTTCTCCCCTGATCATTGAAAAAACCGTTAAAAATTTTCAGATTCCCATCAAAGAAGACATTCCACTGTTAGAAATAATATTAATGACCTTGTCGTACTTCCATTTTATCCTTTTGTTAGTTATGAAGTTGCACCGATTCTCCAGAAATTCAATTTTTGGTGAAAATGCGCTTTAGCCCACTGCTTGGCGATGTTTTGAAAATCGCCAATTCGGCGCGTTTCTGCGAAACGTCTTTGCAATTGCAACCTTCCCGACACGCTCCGCGAAAACCTACTGTAAACAAAACATAGAATTCTAAAGCATAAATTAGTATGGAAACTGTTGCCACAAAAAGATAATAAAATAATATGCAAAACGAACATAATGATCATCAAAATATTTGTCAGGTTTAAATTAATTATTTACATTTTATGTTGTAATACTTACACATTTTATGCCGTTACATAACCTTCCCGACACGCTCCGCAAAAACGTAACCAAAATGGCATCGGAGAAAGAAGGAATTTTTTTTAAAAGGGCATTAAAATTACAAACGATACCATGTACACACCGTTCCGTTTTAACTTAAAAAAAACCTGCGAATTGCACAATGTAGGCAACGTACACAAATGAACAAAATAAGCTAAAATAACGAAAAATAAATTACAAGAAAATGCCATGTGCACAGCGTTCCTTTTAAACTTAAAAAAAACTTCAGCGAATTGCACAATGTAGGCAACGTACAAACAGTCAGCCATGTTGGCGGATATACGGAGTTACCCATGTTGGCCCGTTTATTGCTCATTCAAAAACAACCGCCGCCAAGCAGTGGGCTAAAGCGCATTCCAACCACTATTTCAAACAATAGAAATGGTTATTTGAAATTATTAGACTTTACGCAAGAACATATTTAACTGAGAAATCTGATTTCTGAAATGTGAGGAAAATTACGTCCAGGGAGTCCAAGGCAAATTATGGATGATGAACTAATGTGGGAAAATCCTCGTTTCATCTAAATAAGAATTCAGAAATAATCTGGAGGAAGAATACTAAAATCTTAATTATACATTATGGGATTTTTCGAGGGTACAGTTCTTGCGTAATACAAGACGAAAAAAAATGTAACTTGATATGTGCCCAGAAAATTTCAGGCAGATGAAAAATTAGTATCATTTTTATTATTGAAGGAAAGAGATCTAAAATCAGGCGGAAAAAAATTAATTCAAAAAAGGCTTTCAATGTAAAGGACGTTACCTAAGATAGAAAACCAGGAATTTTCCTCACTACAGTCCTTTGGTCGTGATTTGAATCCGCTTGGAATTGGCCAGTGGTTTTACAGTTCGTGTGCAGGCAGTCTTGTAATTAGTCTATTTGCTGCGCTGATTGCGAGTGGTGTGAAGCAGATTTTTGCTTTGATCATTATTTACTGCATCTTGCATTCAGTTCGAAATAAGCGCATTTATTATCATAGAAAGTGAGAACTGTCCGTGTTGCAATAAAACAGCTACAGTAGGAGACTCAGTCACCCAGACAACTTTCAAAATTCTAAATAAGGAGCTTTTAAAAATTTTGGATTTTTCCAAATGACGCTATATCGCCGAACCTCGTTATTTAAAAATCTATTTTAACTGTTTTTTATAATATTAGCAGTTAATTCTTTTAAAATTACATATTTTAGGACGAGTAGATTCATATATAATGTTTTCGGAAAAATTGACATATCAAGGGTGGGAGACCTTCATTGTTACGTTCGTCCTATTCCTGCTTTCGCTTGCTGCTCTGGCAATCATTCTCCTTTCCCTTGAACGCCGTTGCTAACTTTTCTTTCAACAAATGTAGTCGACTGTTCAACAACATTACCAATAATTCAACAACGATTGCCATATCGGAATGATGCGACCAGGAATGGGTGCACAGACTGCACTCATTAAGCTGTGCACACCTACGTCAAGAACTGTTGTGACCAGAAATAAGAGTGAATCGTCTATGACTGCAACTACTTCTTTGTAAATGGACATCTCAACATTATCTAGATTGTTGCACTTGAACGTCTGAAATTATTACACACACGCATACATACATACGTACACTGCACCAAAAAAAGGGACATTTCTATATCTTCCGTTGGTTGGAATGCGCTTTGGCCCACTGCTTGGCGGCGATTGTTTTGAATGAGCAATAAACCCGCCAACATGGGTAACTCCGTATAACATGTGTAACGTACACATTGTGCAATTCGCTGAAGTTTTTTTTAAGTTTAAAAGGAACGCTGTGCACATGGCATTTTCTTGTAATTTATTTTCGTTATTTTAGCTTATTTTGTTCATTTGTGCACGTTGCCTACATTGTGCAATTCGCTGAAGTTTTTTTTAAGTTTAAAAGGAACTCTGTGCACATGGCATTTTCTTGTAATTTATTTTCGTTATTTTAGCTTATTTTGTTCATTTGTGTACGTTGCCTACATTGTGCAATTCGCAGATTTTTTTTAAAGTTAAAACGGAACGGTGTGTACATGGTATCGTTTGTAATTTTAATGCCCTTTTAAAAAAATTCCTTCTTTCTTCGATGCCATTTTGGTTACGATTTCGCGGAGCGTGTCGGGAAGGTATGTAACGGCATAAAATGTGTAAGTATTACAACATAAAATGTAAATAATTAATTTAAACCTAACTGACAAATATTTTAATTATCATAATGTTCGTTTTGCATATTATTTTATTATCTTTTGTGGCAACAGTTTCCATACTAATTTATGCTTTAGAATTTTATGTTTTGTTTACAATAGGTTTTCGCGGAGCGTGTCGGGAAGGTTGCAATTGCAAAGACGTTTCGCAGAAACGCGCCGAATTGGCGATTTTCAGAACATCGCCAGCAGTGGGCTAAAGCGCATTTTCACCCTTCCGTTCTACTGGGCCGATTGACGAAATTCAAATTCCTTTTTCCACGTCTCGAAAGCGAGACTTGGGATACATATTATATATATATATATATATTATTGTTCTAACATATGTAATTTGACACAAAGTCGGTCTTCTTCTGAAGTAACATGCCAATTTTTCTGTATTTAGATTCTACGACTCAAATTCAAAATAAATATTAAATTTTGTAAAATTTGGTGTGAAATTTACGGAAAAATTCAAAAATTTAACTTCGCGAATTTTTTTTCAGTTTGCGCCAAGAGTAATTCACTTGGAAACTTCTTAATACATGGCAACCTCTTCTCCTATTCCTTCCACTGTGCAGGAGAGGAAAAAAATCGCATCGTTCCTACCTTTTTACATTGTGCTTGTGCGGAAAAAAGTCACATCGTTCCTTCTTTCAAATAATTTTAACAAAGCGCGTAAACCACATTTTCGTTATTATCGCTTTTAACAAATACGCCAAATTTCAAAATGCACCAATATATAAATTCACGTACATCTTCTTAAATTTTGAATAAAAGGCTCTAATTTTTTGCAGGTATGCTTAGAAATACATCTACTTTAAGATGATCGTAAACATTTTAATAAGCTATAATTCAAAATGGTTTTCGAAAAATTTATAAAAATTTAATTAAAAATACAAAATTGAAAAATAAATCTTAAAAAAGGGGTTAAATTTTTTTACCTAAATTTCGAACTGTGTAAGAAGGAATCAAATAAGTTTCATAAAAAAAGAGAGATATTAATAAATACATACCTAATTGAATTAACATTGAAGAACTAAAATTTTGAGAGCTAATGTTTTAAAAACGACTCGTGCGATTTTTACAAAATTTGGAAGTTTGGCATCATTTGAGACGTAGAATCGAAATATGGAAAAAAATTGGCACGTCATTTTAGAATAAGTCCGATTTTGTGTCAAAATACCTCTGTTTGAACAATGCTATATATAAATATAATACTGTTGCGTTTTACGGGTTCGTAGATTTGAGAGTATCCGATGAAAACACGATGCAGAACAATAAAAAGCACAATTTATTTACAGGAATCACTATTTACAGCACAGTTCCAAAATTACCTTTAAAAGCGTCGAAAATCTACAATAAATACGCTGAAACAATCAGCAACACAGCTTCAGGCTGTAACTGTAAAGGTAGCTTCACGGCAACACAAAACTTATAATAAACACCGTGGAACAATCACTAATACACTGCCAAGCTATACTGTAAAGTTAGCTTCACGGCAAAGCACTATCTCGATCGCTTTCCGTTCACCAAAACTCTCGCGTAGCAGCTATTCTCACAACTAATCACACTGCTCGCAACACTTCACAATACTTCACAATTCGCTTGCAACTGCTGCTCTCAGAAACGCAAGGGTTTATATAGCCTTTCTATAAGTTCCACACGTCTCGAGAAATATCTCGACAGGAAGTTATTCTAGAAGCTTCCCGATTGGTCCATGGGATATCGCCATTTTGGTCGCCAAATGGGCGATAAAGTCGCCAATCTGGCAACCCTACCATACACTATTTTATGGCAACCCTAGTGCTATGCTGGAAAGTTTACATACAGGCGCAACCGCCGAATTTTTCGCAACACTGCCCTCTCCCAAGGACTGCACGTCCCGGGCAGTACAATCCCTGGTTGGGAGCCAAAAAGATATAATCGATAAAGCTACAAAACAAATAAATAAATTACTATAATCACAAGATTTGCAAATATTTACAGTATTTACAAATAACAAAAACATTTACACTAATTACAAAGATCTATGTACAAGCAACTATACAATTAAACATAAAACCATTACGAAATACGAGGTACCCATAACAAAAATAACTATCACTAATTACTATGGACATAGTATGGAGCTAACCTATCATAATGTACAATCTTAGGTTTGGAATTGGGAGACTTACGGATCCGTATTACGACGTCATTCAGTCTGTTGAGGACTGTGTAGGGACCTTCCCAATGCGATTGCAGTTTGG
>KK120283.1:236075-298908 GCA_000611955.2 Stegodyphus mimosarum
GATTTGAGAGTATCCGATGAAAACACGATGCAGAACAATAAAAAGCACAATTTATTTACAGGAATCACTATTTACAGCACAGTTCCAAAATTACCTTTAAAAGCGTCGAAAATCTACAATAAATACGCTGAAACAATCAGCAACACAGCTTCAGGCTGTAACTGTAAAGGTAGCTTCACGGCAACACAAAACTTATAATAAACACCGTGGAACAATCACTAATACACTGCCAAGCTATACTGTAAAGTTAGCTTCACGGCAAAGCACTATCTCGATCGCTTTCCGTTCACCAAAACTCTCGCGTAGCAGCTATTCTCACAACTAATCACACTGCTCGCAACACTTCACAATACTTCACAATTCGCTTGCAACTGCTGCTCTCAGAAACGCAAGGGTTTATATAGCCTTTCTATAAGTTCCACACGTCTCGAGAAATATCTCGACAGGAAGTTATTCTAGAAGCTTCCCGATTGGTCCATGGGATATCGCCATTTTGGTCGCCAAATGGGCGATAAAGTCGCCAATCTGGCAACCCTACCATACACTATTTTATGGCAACCCTAGTGCTATGCGGAAAGCTTACATACAGGCGCAACCGCTGAATTTTTCGCAACAATAAATATCCTAAGTCTCGCTTTCGAGATATCAGAAATGCAATTTGAATTTCGTCAATCTGCCCAGTAGAACGGAAGATATAGAACTGTCCCATTTTTTTCACGCTGTGTACATATAGATGCACACATGCATACACGTATATGCACATATACATACCATACTTGCACACATGCGTGCATATATACATACAAATAGAAATATCTTATAAAATTTCAGTTTCTTATGCATCAAAGTAGCAAAAAAATAATAAAAACGAAAAATGTAGTGAAAAACCTCTGTAGAAAACTAAGTGAGTGGTATACAAACGTAATCATTTCTTTATAAAATCATTCAAGAATCATTAAAAAAAAGCAGGTTTTTAAATTTTCGCAATATCTTCCTAAGGGTGGTTGGTGCTGATGACGTTTTTCATTTTAAAATGAAAATTTAAAAATCGTAACTTGCTCCTGAACTAACCAGTGAACAATTTTTAAATAACTGAATAATGAAATAGAGTCAAATACCAAAAATCCACCGACCTGAAATCCGCCAACTCCTGAAATCCGCATTGCCTCTCGAAATATAAACATTGAATTTATAGGTTCCAGAAACCGCAGAATGGAGAATGAAATACCGAAGAAAAAATATTTATCCAATAATAACGTCATAATTACCGGATAACACTGATTCTGTGTTAGTAGCAGAAAAAAATCTTAGCCCAGAAGAGGTTTTTAGTATATATGATGTGTTCAGATGAGCCAACACTGGCATATTCGATAACCGATGATGAAATCATTCGCTCTGTTTTGAACTCGCCGCAGCAAGAAAACGATTCCGACACCGACACAGATAATGAATTTGATAGGAGTGAGAAAATATCTTTTAATGAGTGTTTGGAACATGATGAAAAATACCTAAAATATTTAGAACAACAGAGCTGTGTCACAGACCAAGAGATTATGACAATGTAAAATTTACAAAAAAAAAAAACTTACTAAAGAAATATTTTATGCTTTATTAGTGTCCTTTATTTTTACACGTCTCTATTTTTTATGTCCTTCATGCTTTAAAATATTCCTGTAATCACTAATATAAATGAATAATATAATAAATATATATATAATTTAATGCGTATAATAAAATAATGTAATAATGTGTAGTATTGTACATAATAATTCAAGTAAATGTATCTAATATGCCTTATTTATTTTGCACTTTTAGTCTGAATATTATGATTTGGCTTTTCTGTCCTGAAATCCGCAAAATCCTAAAATCCGCGCAACCTCTGGTCCCAAGCATTGCGGATTTCTGGACTTCTACTATACTTAGATAAAACTACTCATCAATATCCCAACCCAGACGAGTTCTGAGTGTGAAAATAAACATTTGCCTAAAGTAAGGAAAAGAAGGAAAGTAAGGAAAAAAAATTACACAAAAGGCTAAAAGGAAAAAATTGAGGAGGGGATACTTTCGTAAATAAATAAGTGAAAAGAAAAAAGGAAATAAAAGACTAATTTACTTCTGTAAAATTAAAATCAGGAATCAAATTTACGTTTGCAAAAACAAAAATGTCAAATGAAAAAATAAATTTAATTTAGTAAAAAAGTGAGAAGAAAAAAAAAGTGAGAGCATCTCCCCTAGGTGCTATCAAAGAGAACATGAAACAAAGTCCGCGTTTGAGTGTGACGTCAATGACTCAAACGTATTGTTTACGGAGGACCAATACGACCAAGGAACCAGTTGTATTGGTTACGGAGTACGTTTGGAAAAATTTATAATAACCTCCACATAACCGAAACAAAATTGAAATATTGGGTCACATAAAAAGTCTCCGCGGTTTTTTGCCACTAGATGGTGTTGATGCCTATATATCCGCCAACGCTCACCCGATTGTCGCAAACGAACATGTGCTTAAAAGGTGACATTCCGCTTCCATTGTTTGTGAAGATAGTTTTCTAATTCGTTGCTCGTGTAAGAAGTAATATTGATTTGAAAATGAGTCAAATATCTGAAGAAATACGCTATGTGATATGCTTTTACTTCCTTGTACGAAGTGAAAAGGAAATAACTGCAATCGCAAAAAATTTCGGATATCATATTTCAACGAAAATATCATTTTGACCGCTATCGAATGCAATTTAACGATGTTTTTAAGTGACATCTCTACGTAAGGAGAGAATAAAGGACTCTTTTCCTCCAAGCGAATTATAAAAAAAATTAAATAATTCATAAAGAAAATTTTTTTAACTGTATTTGGTGGTTTATGTTTTTCTATATTTTTAAATTTTTAAGCAACATATTTTGTGTTTTTATTATTTTACCCTTGCCGCGAAGTGAAAACTGAATTAATTGAATGATAAGTACATGTGTAATGAAATTCGAGAAAATAAGTGCTTCATGTTAGTAGAAAATACTGTCGCCAGTCTGTTTCGAATAGAGAAGAATGTTTACGCGTAGCGTATGCTTATTAGGTAAGCAGCGCTGAGTGGTCTGTGAAAAACTGTTTGTTTTTTATTTGCTTGGTTTCTTTTATGCATCGTTTTAGATGTATTATAATATTTGAATAGAACATGTGGCAACGATTACATAATTCCTCAGATGATATATATATATATTTTGCGTTCTGAGTTATAAAATGAGTGAGATGTAACACTTAATTGAATCTAGCGCCAAAGTATTGCTATGGTAAATAAATATAGTAAATTTTAAAAAGCGCATTTATTCTATTGTGGTTTATGTGCTATTGACGAAGTAGATTTAATTCAATCCTATAAGTTAAAATGAAATTCAGAAAAAAATTCTTATAATTTAATGTTCCGTACAAGGAAGTCATGTGATGTATATATCAGATTTTTTACTATAAGAAAGGTACAAACGCTGCAAAAACATGCCGAAAAATTTGTGAAGTGTATGGTGAGAATGCTGTGAGTGAACGAAGGACCCAGGAGTGGTTGGCTCGATTCCGTTTCGGAAATTTCATTGTCAAAGATGCACCTCGCTCTGGTCGGCCAGTCACTGAAAAGGTCGACGAAATTTTGCAGCTTGTAGAGCAAGACCGGTGTGCAAGCTGTCAGAAAATAGTAGAAGCACTAAACATCAACCACATGACAGTTTGGAATCATTTGGAAAGAGCAGGCTACAAAAGGCTGGATGTTTGGGTGCCACATGAGGAATTGTCCATTATGCGCTGTTGCAACCTGGCGAAACCATCAATTCGACTCTGTACTGTGCATAACTGGACCGTTTGAACGAAGCAATCTAGAAAGAGCCATTAGAATTGGCTAACAGAAAGAGAAGTGGTGTTCCATCATGACAATGCGAGGCCACACACATCTTTGATGACTCGGAACAAATTGACGGAACTTAGTTGTAAAGTTTTGATGCATCCACTATAGAACCCGGACCTTGCATCTTCTGACTACCATTTATTTCGGTCTCTGCAAAACTATCTTGATGGTTAAAAACTGGCCGACCGAAGCGCCGCTGAAAATCACTTGGCCAAGTTTTTCGACGATAAACCACAGAAGTTCTAAACCGATGGAATTATGAAGCTACCCGAAAAATGGCAAGAGGTCATAGATAGTAATGCTCAATATGTACTTGATTAAAGCTGATTTTCAATAAAGGAAATTTTTGTTAAAAATTGTACCAAAAAACCTCGGAGACTTTTTATACGGCCCAATAAATATCAAACGAACGAAACACCGTTAGGGGTTAAAGAAAGAATTTGAAAGCGGTAAAAGATTCGTGTGGTTAGCGCGCTTGTTTCCATGCGTTCGGTCGAGGTTTTAAACCCTGCTGGCCGATTCGTGCAGTTATACAATATACATTTATTAAAAATTACTGTAATACATTTATATAAATTACTATTAAATAATTATATGATCAGGTAAAATAATTATACAAAAATATTTAGAGATTAAATAATAAGATTATGCAAACGAAAAATAATTAAAACTAATGATATCTAGAAAACGCGTGCTTCAGGACAAATCGTTGTTGTCTTTCCAACACGGCGGCGACTGCGTCATATCCGTGTAGATACAAGATGGCGGCAGCGGTACGTCAAAGGTCTGAACCAGTTATTCTCCTATTAAATCACCCATTGTTACAATACATAACATCTGTGGCTCCATTAGGCAAGGACTTCCGGGGGTGGGATCCATTGGGCCGCGTTGTTACCTCCGCTTGCTACTTTCATTTTAGCTACCACTGTCTGGTACGCTCTTTTTTTGGGATGGGAGAGGCTGTAAAAGTTGTTTTGTCTCTTCTACCTTTGTCTCTTCTGACGTACGTGGTCGATGAAATGAGTTCGCGTCCGAACCAGGTTTAAATCCTGACCAACGGGCTAATGATTTGAATACTCTTTTGCAAAAAAAAAAAAAAAAAAAAAAAAAAATACACTCTTTTGCAAAAAAAAAAAAAAAAAAAATCGAAGCATCATCAACGAATTGGTGGTTTTTTAATGAAATTGAATATGTGTATAGCTCATACACAGATAATAAAATGATTAAAAAATCAAGGTCATAGTACCTCTTCACGGCTCATAATCACCCATTGAGTGTTCAAATTAGTAATTGATCGAACCGTCCCTGGCGGCAATGCATACTTGAATTCGTCGATGCAGGGAGTGGTAGAAGTTTCTAATATCATCCTGAGACAATTCTGCCAGGCATTCATCAGTTGTTGCTCCAGATCTGCCCGAATTTGGCGGCGTACCATGTCCCAGACATGCTCGATTGGTGAGAGGTCTGGTGACCATGCTGGCCAAGAAATACTATCAACCGCACGGAGACAGTCCAACGATATGCCAGATGTATGTGGCATGCCATTATCTTGTTGGAAGATGGCCCCAGGAGGAGTGCCATGAAGGGTAATGCAACCGGCCGCAAGAGAGTATCAACATATCGTTGAGCTGTTAAATATGTACGGAGGATGATTCAAGATGACCTGCTGTCATAAAAAATAGCGCCCCACACCATCACACCAGGGTTTATGGTTGTATGCCTTTGTAAAACAAAGGCTGATTGGCACCTCTGGCCCCGTTCTATCTAGACACGAACACGGTGGTCATCTCTTTCAAGAGTGAAGCGGGATTCATCGCTGAACACTATACAATGCCAGTCTGATGGCAGCCATGGTGATCGGCTGCGACATCACTCCAGACGACTCCGCCGATGTTGTGGGGTCAAAGGCAAACGTCTTAAAGGCCTCTGTGAGCGTAACTCCGCCTCAAACAAGCGCTGTGAGAGGGTAGACGGTACCACGGGAAGCATGACATGGCTGTTATGTGTTGAATAGTCGACAATGATACCGTTGGGCGATTCAGGCCTGGCGAACAATCATCCTATCTTGCCTCGCATTTGTGCTCCCTGGCCTTCCAGAGTCTTCATTTCGTCGGAATTTCATTGTAGCAACCATTGCTGACAAGATCTTTGCACAACAGTGTTTGTACGCTGTAGGTGCCGGCTTATTGCTCGGTACGACCACCCAGCTTCATGCAACCCTACAATGCGACCACGTTTGAAGTCGTTTGGTTGTCTGAAAGGTCTTCGATATCATCGTAATGGCATCTTTAGTTGCTTCTTTACGGAATGCAATGGCAGCAGCAAAAAAAGATAAATTTTCCGCCACGGTTACTAATTTTATAGTCTGCGAATTGCGCACTAGAAATCCATGCTATGATCGCAATTCCTATTCGTTTGCCTTGAAAATTTAATCATTTGCATGTTCGATGAAGAGTTTTTGCATATCAAATTTCGTCACGATCGCAAAAGTCCTTCTTGGTGCTTCGATTTTTTTTTGCAAAAGAGTGTATTTTCATGATTTTTTCGCAGGTGTGTCATGAATATTAGCTGGTTTCCATTAGAAAGTCGTACGAAACTATCCCTCACGTTAGGCCTGGTATGCCTTGCTTACTTAAATGTTTTTAAAACCTCGCGATTCTCAGGTAATGAGAACTTTAATGATTTAATTTTCCGAGGAATATTACTTACCTGGGCTTCTTTTAAAGCTTTCTTTGAAAATTCAATCTTCGGAAATGCGAACATAGCTCCAACTATTTTAGTGCAGGATAAACCTTCGACACTGTTAAGCTTTCCATAGCAGTATTTTGCCTTTTCCTTAAGAGATTGCAGAATGCTAGATTTTTCCTAAAACACATTAAGATATCAGTAAATTTTTTTTCCAATACGTAGTACTTAAAAATATCTGATTTTGTTTTTAAATTGTTTTTTTAACTTGTGAAAATTTTTATTACCTTTGTTTTTTAACCAGCATTTGAATACATTTAAATATTATTCGTACAAATTCATGAAGTGACGCGAAACTAAATCAAAGCCCATTTTTGAATTTGGTGTTTACATATTTACCCATCGAGGGGATACTCAAGGGTCTTGTGACACTCAAGTCAATCACTCCGACAGAAGCTTTTTATTTAGGTTCAACGAAGTATTGTAATTACGAAAATTTTCGGTGTCATATTTCAGCGGGAATATCCATTTTGACCGCTCTTGAATCTGTATGAAGAACGTTTTTGCGTTACATCCATACGTACGAAAAGAATAAAAATCTCTTTTTTTTTCTAAAACTGATTGTAAAATGGATTCAGAAGAGAATTTTGTCATGATGTCTGTACGTGTGTACTTATGTAGTTAGTTATCTGACATAACTCAAAACGAGTAGCCGTAGAAAGCTGAATCATTGTAAATCTGTAACATCTAGCTGTGGACATTTCTTTTTCGTTGTAACCGACCACACCGAATATACGCACTCTCTTACTCGACTCGCTGAACTCAGTTTTTTTTAAATTCTTATATGGTGGTAAATTATGTATTTTTTGTTCTAAAAGTAATTGAATTATGTTGTTCTTGTGTTCCGGTTAAGATTTTTATGCCTTTAGATAATCTGCATGCACTGATTATGGAGTCATCAATAATTTAATAGTTTAAGTGACGCTAGGCCTAACGAGGCCGCCGTTTATTCACATTTGAAACTCTTAATAGAATAATGAATTAAGTCAGCTGGTGCATCAATTTCAGCGTCCAGGGGGATTTGCAATTCTGTCTTCATGTCCACTGGCCAAATTGCTTGCTTTTGCTTATAAACTCTAATATTAATTGTCAAATTTTTTTTTAACTGTAATCCTGAAACACCAAATTCAGTTGAATTTGGTGTTTTAGGATTTTCTATATTTTACAACTTTCACTGACGATGTTTTGAAATTATGCCTTGCTAGGAAGTGAGAACTGCATTCACTGAATAAGAAAGATATCTCTAATGGAATTCGAGGAAGTAAGTTTTAATG
Source organism: Stegodyphus mimosarum (assembly GCA_000611955.2). Classification (NCBI taxonomy): domain Eukaryota; kingdom Metazoa; phylum Arthropoda; class Arachnida; order Araneae; family Eresidae; genus Stegodyphus; species Stegodyphus mimosarum. The sequence goes on from KK120283.1 coordinate 243,976, forward strand.
AAGTGCAACAAAAATGTGTATAATTTAATGTGCCGTACAAGTCATGTGGTGTCCACGTGAGATATTTTAATTATATATTATACTATTATTTATTATTATACACAAGTAATACATATCGCCTGTAAAACTTAAGTTCATCCTTTGAAATTATTAGAGAAACGAATTCATTAAATCTTATGCCAATCATTGCAACGATCAAATTTCCTAATAGCATTTAAAATAGCAATATGGTCTGAAGTCAGGATCACGTAAATTCTCTTAAATGCGAATCTACAGCCCTCTCGCATGACTTTTAACTACAGCGTTAAATAAGGTTTAACGAACTGCACGGTGTTTTGATGTCATGAGTAGTTAAATCCGCTATTTCGATAAAGTTAAGCAGTAACTTAATTCGTTCCTGAATCGAAATATTCGTAAACTGAAAGAAATTTCGCCGTAGGAATTAATGTAATTATGGATTGATTCGTTCCGTGATGCGTAATGGCAAATGACAAATGACGGGGGACGTAGGCACTGTACCTCTACCGTACTGGTTAATCAGCACCACGTCCGCCATAACTAGACCAGCCCAGATGCTAAGAGGGGCGGTCACACTTGACGTCTCGCTGAATTAATATGCATTGATTATATATATATAAATACAGTGTCTTATACGTCGTTTAAGATACATATTACGTGATTTCCTACGGTGACCTTGATAACAAATTATAATTACAAGCACAAATATATTTACACATGGTTACACACATTGCTACATTGAATAATAATTTGATAACATATGACTTGATTAAAATATACTTGAAATACACTGGACAGTCACCATATACGTAACTTGATTAAAATATGCATGGAAATACAAACCCTATAGATTGAGATGTGCGTGATATAACAACGATTATATAACAAACAACGCTTAATGGCAGACCGCACATTCAGTTGAACAGTGTTAAACGAAGTACGCACACTGCGCATGCCCAGAAGAGAATTGGGCGCAATTACGACTTTGGCGTCATTTTAAAAGAAGATAAATATGGTACATGATTGATGTTCTGTTATCTGGACGTAAACAGTTCCGGGTTTAAAAGCTTGTTAGGTTGAACGTTGCTTCATTATTTTAGGTGTAAATATCAATTGTAGATTCCCCAAATTTTCGTTTAAGAAGGATTACAAAACAGGAAACCTTACATGACGTTAATTAAGATACAATAACACGCCGAACAAATATTACTTTAAAAGTCAAACAACAAAAATCAAAATACGAAATTCCGAGTTCCATACTCAAGGACCCCATTCCGGATATGAATTCCTTGGGTATTTACAGGATTCCTTGCCAGTGTGGTTTAATTTACATTGGCCAAACTAAGAGAGCCTTAAAATTTTGCGTTAAGGAAAGTGAGGCATATGTTAGAAAAAAGAAAACAGAGATGTCTTCTGTTGCCCAACATTGTTGGCCGAAAATCACACTTTCAATTTTTCTGCTGCCAAAATTATTCAAAAAACATATTCCATCGGTGAGCTGGGTTTTCTAGAGGCATTTCACATAAAAAAAAATCTCTCTGTTCTAGTTAACAACCCTTATTCCAATCTATGTTTGCCTTCAGCCCTTAAAGACATTATGTTTTAGTTCTGGTTTCATCAAAAGATGGCATCAGTAGCTTATCTCCTGTCGAGGCTTTCTTATCTTATTTCGTTCGTTTGAGCTTTTGCAGCTGAGGATGGTGGTTTGGGAAAACCATTCAAACTAGGCCTGTGAAAATTTGAAAATATAACGCTGATTTTTGTTGTTTGACTTCTAAATTAATATTACATGATGTTGTTTATTGATTGTACTTCTCAGTAATAAAAGTAATCGATTATTTACCATGCGTTCCATTCATAAATATTCTAACATATTTAGGAATATATCTAGTTTAAACTACTGAATTAAAGCCAAAGAAATTATTACAAATAATTGATATTAAATGTACTGTTTATGAACAAAATAAACCAAAGTGAAATGAAACAGAAGCAAGTGCAATAAGCACCAAAAAAGTACCATTAGTATTGCAATCGTAAAGAGTCGCTAGGGCCTACATGACGAACAGGCTTGTGTAGGGCTGTTTATATTTATTCGCCATTATTTTCTCCCACGCCAACGGTACACTATTGAGCATGCGCAGTAAACGAAATTCGTCAACATTGATCAACTCAATGTGCAGTTTGCCATTACGATTCCGGGACAAAGTTAATTCGTTCCTGGATAACTGTTTATTTAATTTTGCAACAGTGTTTTCTGCACGAGTTTATGATCTAAAACCAATAAAAATCAGTAAATATAAAATACATAAAATAAACATTACTCTGCACAATAATGCATATTACTGTGCAGGCTGGCGTAAGTACAAAGTGGATGCGAAATTTTCTTCCATAAAAACATTAGGTGAATAGCTGTCTTGACGGAGCATCTAGTTTTAGCTTATCTTTGTCTTTAAGAGTCAATTGACTGGAGTCTCACTGGGCCTCTCTTTCATTTAAAAATTATCCACTGTTGTTATCCACTATCTAATATGTTGCTGTTCTACGTCGTAATATGTTTCTATTGTTGCGAAAAATTCGGCGGTTGCGCCTGTATGTAAGCTTTCCGGCATAGCACTAGGGTTGCCATAAAATAGTGTATGGTAGGGTTGCCAGATTGGCGACACTATCGCCCATTTGGCGACCAAATAGGCGATATCCCATGGTCCAATCGGGAAGCTTCTAGAATAACTTCCTGTCGAGATATTTCTCGAAACCTGTGGAACCTAAGGAAAAACTATACAAACCCTTGCGTTTCTGAGAGCGGCATTGCGAGAGTTGTGAGAATCGCTGCTTACCGTGAGTGCTAAGCTACGTGAGACTTTTGTGAACGGAAAGCGATCGAGATAGTGCTTTGCCGTGAAGCTACCTTTACAGAATAGCTTGACAGTGTATTGGTGATTGTTCCACGGTGTTTATTATAAGTTTAGTGTTGCCGTGCAGCTACCTTTACAGTTACTGCCTGAAGCTGTGTTGCTGATTGTTTCGGCGTATTTATTGTAGATTTCCGACGCTTTTAAAGGTAATTTTGGAACTGTGCTGTAAGTAGTGATTCTTGTAAATAAATTGTGCTTTTTATTGTTCTGCATCGTGTTTTCATCGGATACTCTCAAATCTACGAACCCGTATAAACGCAACACTTCTTATGCCTGAAGCTTGCTGATGCTTTATCAGGGTGATATTGTTGCATGAAAACTTCGCATCTTTGCATAAATTTCGTTTAGTTTTCTTCATTTCAGTTCTTCTGAAGAAATTTTTTACACAATCAATTTTTTTACTGCTTCTCTTACATTCGTTGCAATTCTTTCTCATTTACCTTATTTTTAAGGTCTTTTAGTAACTTCTTCGCGTCTCCATTGTTAACTTCCTAGCCCATGGTTTTATCTAGCGACGCAAGCAACAAACTTCCAGAGTTTAAAAAAAATTATAATAATAATAAAAAAAAATCTGAACAGTTTCAGATTTTAAATTACGTCTAAAGGCAGGTTTTTTTTAACATTTTGTGAGTTACCTTTATTTATTAAATATCATGTCCTTCGCACTTAAACCATGAAATTCAGTTAAAGAACAATATCGCAAAATAATTTTAAATTCAGTATATCTTTAGAATTTCCGATGTACAATCTCACGCGCTGGAGATAAATTTTTTTTTCTATACAGCGTTGCCATTGCTCTTTTGAAATCCTTGAGTTTGTTGCTCAAAAATTCGTTAACGTTTTACAAAACATGAAATCGATAATAAAGCAAATTCCAATTTCAAATTTGGGCTTTCAAATGCCCATATTAGCAGTAGGATTATGTCATTCAAAATTGAATGGCTTTCGGTACCGTTGTTTTATCACAATGCAAGAAACATACATACATTTATGCAGATTCCTAATTATTTAATTTCTTTAAACATAATACAGGGAGATAACATTTCGTGGGAACCATTTGAAAAGCGAAACGGGCATTCAGAGTGATTCAACGCAAAATCGTAAAAAGAAAACAATAATCCTTCAGGGACAAAGCCCCTTTGGACTAAAAAATTAAAAAATAAATAAATAAATAAATAAAAATTAAAATGAAAAAAAATTTGAAAGGTTTCAGATTTTAAATTGCGTCCAAAGGGGAGTTTTTTGAACATTTTGTATATTATTTTTACTTATTGAATATCAAGTTCTTCGCATTTAAACCATGAAATTCACTTCAACAGTAATATCGCAAAATAATTTTAAATGAGTATATTTTTAGAATTTCCGATACACATTTCCGTGCGCTGGAGATAAAAAGTTTTTTTTTCCGTAAAGTGTTGCCATTGCTCGCTTTTAAATCTTGAGTTTGTTCGTCAAAAATTCGTTTAAGTTTTCTAAACTATGAAATAGATAATAAAACAAATTCCAAATTTGGGCTTCCAGATGCGCATATTCGGGTGGAAACGTACATTATTCAGAATTGGATGGCTCTAGGTACCGTTGTTTTATCACATTTGGAGAAATACACGTACATTTATGTAAATTCTTCATTATTTAATTTCTTGAAATATAATACAGAGTGATAACGTTTAGTGGCAACAATTTGAAAAGTGATACAGCCGTTTATAGTGATTCGACGCAAAATCGCAAAGCGAAAACAATAGTCCTTCAGGGACAAAGCCCCTTTGGGCTAAAAATAAAGTCCCAATCATAGCGATCGAAGTTTCTAGCCAATCTGAGCATAATTTCCTCCAAAAAGAATTTATGGTCCTGTAAATCAGTTGTTGCCAGGCTTCGTTAATGACAGTTCAACAGTAGAAAATATTAACAAAATATTTTCAAATATCCCTGAGTTTTAATGCATAGGCTAGTTCAAAGGTTACTTCGAAATACCTTTGAATATCCTATGTTACTGACTTGAATGTTTCGTAACTCAAGACAGTGTTTGTCATCGGAGGCTGTTTTCTTTTTGGTTTAGGTAATTTGTTCGTGAGTCGATTATTCGTGAAGTAAAGCATTTGTGATTTCAGGTTTCGAGGGGTTGAAGCCACGTCACGGTAGTGAATGCCTGGATGTTCTGTCTAGAACTTTCCAAGCCTTACGGACTGGAGGAAACGGCGTTTGCCAAAGTCCTCATCTACTTCCTTCTTGCTTAAAAGCAAGATTGCTACAGATTCTACAGATTGCTACAGATTTTCAGGTTTCAGTGCATTCTCATTGCCCCAGTCGTTAAATCTGATTTTTAACCCTTTGACTACGAATTAAAAAGAATTGATGGCATTTGGTGGGAAAATATTTAGCGCCAATGTTTGATTCTACGATTGAGATGCGTTACAGCGAATTTCTAAGTACTATTTAACCCAGCAGTAATTTTTAAACATTTAGTGGGACATATATCTACCGTTAGTAATCAAAGGGTTAAGTTAGCCGATTATTATTTCTAAAGACGGGTTCGGAGGTAGCTTTAAGTAAATTAATCACTCACCTTATGTTTGTTTACGAGATGGAGATAAATAATGCTCGGTAGAAATTCTCTTGCAATTCTATGGCCCACTGAAGCTTTCAAAGCTCAGCGAGCACTCCTAATTTATTAGAATATTCTTTTCATAATAAAAAAAAATTGCTTTTAAAGAATGTCACCGCTTAAAATTACTTTAGATAAAGAAGTGGCATTCGTAATTTTTCTATGTTTTAAAATTATTTTCCATATCTACTATTCACTATTGGAAACGATTTGGAATTCAAGAATTCGATTTGTGCCTCTATTGTAATAAAACAGGAGATTCTAAGCATTTCATAGAAGATTGTGCACTTACTGAGAATTTAAGAAAATTGTATGGTACTCTTCTATTTGGTAACCAGAAGAAACTTGCTGTAAAAAAGAAGATTGCGAAAAAATTGATGGAAATAATTAATGCAAATAGAGACCAGATAGGCATCGGTTAGGGGAGGGAGTTTCTATTGTGGTGTATATGAGTTTGTTCTTTTATGTGACATTTATTTTTGTTTATAACAATTACTTTTATCTTTTTATGTTCGCTTATGTGGATGTCTGGGTCTGGAGGTTTTTCTTCCAGTCGTAGTTACTATTTTGTTCTGTTTCAATTTTTCTTTTGGTTGCTCGGTGCCCGGACTTGGTCTTTCGGTGTTTTTAATTGCTAGTTTAAATTTTCTCTTGGGTTTAGTGTTAGTTTTGCTGGGATATAGCCGGGTTGCTGGGTGACCGTTTGTTGTGAAACGGGCCGGTCCTGCTATGTCATTATGGCCAGCGTATACTGGCTAGGTGGACTGGGGCTGCGCCCCTTTTCAATCAATCAATCTACTATTCACTAATTTATAAAGATACATCCCTCAATATTCCTTCTTAAAGTTCTCGGCTTTGATTTTAAGTATCATACAGACTCCAAAATATTAGACAAGCCATACTGAACACTGTATTTTCTTTCACAAAATTGATATATCATGTCTTCATGTGTCATTTATCAATGTATTTAATCTATTTCTAAGGTATTTCGACTACGTTCTAATCGTCAACTTTGATCAAATTTTCAGTGCAAAGGGGCAATTTTCCCAGAATGGCTATTAATTTCGCGTTGACTCACTACAAGCGTTGTTTCACTTTTCAAATTGTTACCACCAAATATTATCGCCCTGTATTGTATTTAAAGAAATTAAACAATGAAGAATCTGCATAAATGTATGTATGTTTCTCTCATTGTGATAAAACAACGGTACCCAGAGCCATCCAATTTTGAATAACGTAATCCTCCTGCGAATATGGGCATTTCGAAGCCCAAATTTGAAACTTGGAATTTGTTTTATTACCGATTTCATATTTTTTTTAACTTCTAGCGATTTATATTTACTTAAAATAACCAGTTAAGTTTAATTTGAAGTTCTTTCCTATAAGCATTCATTCCTCTAATTGTCAGTGCCAGAATATTTAAATTTGGTAGCGCGCGTAAGAAATGCAAATTCTACCAGTGGGAGAAAAAGTTTAAATATCGAGTTCTAGAAGGGAAAGTTAAGAGAGTCTGGGAAAACTCTGCGCGTGTTGTAGTGCGAGCTTCGGCTTAGCAGTTATTGCTGGTTGGCATAAAAGCTATTATTGTGCTGCCACTAAATTTATCTACTTCTGTCAGGAAACAGGATAGTCAGAGTCCTGTAGCTTAATTCTACTACTTTTTAACATCTTCAAATTCCTGAGTTAAATTCTTACTGTTTCAGCTACCGTCCAAGCATAGGCGCAGTCTGTTATCATCGAGTTGACACATTGTAAATTATTTAAGAGTGTAATAAAGGATAGTTTTAACCCTTCTTCTGCGCAATCACTACTCTCCAGATTTCGCACCAGAGATAGGCAGTAGATCTGTAGAGACATTAGGTTAATTACAAGCAGGAGAGATGAAAAATATGCACTGCCTTCGCCGGGGATCGAACCAAGGACCTCTGAAATACCGGCTCAGTGTGCTGACCATTACACCACGAAAGCACGCTAAGGATGTGGGAGATATACCTTATATACTCCCCTTTTTAAAGGGCGACTAAGGTTTTAGGGGACCTAGTCGCCAAATTCTGGGTGTGGAGAGTCATCATCCACAACCCTTTTAGTTCTGGCGCCACTGTAGAGACATTAGGTAATTTTTTGGAACAAGAGAGATGAAGAATATGCAATGCCTTCGCCGGGGATCGAACCACGGACCTCTGAAATACCGGCTCAGTGTGCTGACCATTACACCACGAAGGCACGCTAAGAATGTGGGAGATATACCTTATAGATCTTACAAACGTTAACGACATTTTTATTCACATCTCAAGGATTTCAAAGCGAGCAATGGCAACGTTGTACAGAAAGAACATCTTTATCTCCAGCGCGCGAGATTGTGTATGGGAAATTCTAAAGATATGTTCATATTAAAATTATTTCGCGATATTGCTGTTGAACTGAATTTTATGGCTTAAATGTGAAGAACACGATATTTAATAAATAAAGGTAACACACAAAATGTTAAAAAAAACGCCCCTTTGGACGTAATTTAAAATCTGAAAACTTTCAGATTTTGAATGTTATTAATCTCTTTTTTTTCCCCTTCAAAATGTTTTATTACTGTGCTTTAAAGCTTCTCGAAACTACTTTGGGTTTGTCTCTGCGGTGATTTAAAACACAGTTACGGCTTTTCTTGGTCTACGCCGTGAATCGTAAGTTGATGTTTAAAGGGACATGGGTTATTCTAAACACCTTTAAATTGAGAATGTTTGGTGAACACGTTTGGTGACGTTGATGATGAACAAGATGATTTTGAAACTTTTTATTTGTTAATTAAGCTTTCGGGAACATGATTAGTTGCGCGATTTCGGTTTCAGATTTGGCAGCATTTTCTTTTTAGTTATATTACGTTAAACCTACGTTTTGAAAAACTTGATTCTTTTCTTAACTTATCTGCTTCGGAAAAAAAAAATATTACTACAGTAATTTTATGAAACTTTCCACTAATGTTCTATAAAATAATGTGAATTAAATGGATTAGCCCATTCACCCTTTAAAAGGCGGAGTATATAAGGTATTTCTCCCGCCTTCTTCGCATACTTTCGTGGTGTAGTGGTCAGCACGCTGGACGCGTATTCCACAGGTCCATGGTTCGAGTCCCGGCGAAGGCGTTGCTGACTTTTCTTGTTTCCAGCTTCGAAATAACCTAATGTCTCTACAGATCTTTTCAGCAAAACTCTTGTTTTATTTACTATATCAGGCGTTACAATGAAATTATTTGCTACAATTGCACATATTTTATCGACGACGCGTAAAAGAAATAACCACTTCTGGTGGTCAGGGGCCACAGCCCACAGAACACATCCCTACAAATCAGTCTCTGTGGTGCTCATGGGAACAGGTTTTCTTTTTCAAGCAGAGTGGAACTTTGCATGTGCTGCATTCCCATACTGTTCTTACAGGCTTTTCCTTGGTGCTGCAGAGTGTGCATCGTCGTGATGTTGTCTTCGATGGCTGATGCTTATTTTCTTGAAAACGAGTTGCTGCATTAAATAGCGGCTTATGTTTCTTGATTGCCATCTGGTGGGCTACAAGGGAACTTCAGGAACGGTCAGTTTTGAAAACCCCTCACACGAGTGAGTAAGACGTTCAATAGAAAAGATGGTTACTCTAGTTAACCACCGCCCTTTAAAAGGCGGAATAAGGCGGAAGAGTTAAGTGGTTGTTGATAGGAGAGGACGAGGTACGAAACCTTTGGATTCCGTCGTCAGATATATTTATGATCGGAACTGGGATGCAGATCGTATTGCATCCAGTTAGGTGCTGTAGACCTGGCCAACGAAGTGCGCTTTCTCCTCGCCCCTATCAGAATTCATAAGGTGTTCCGGTGACTGTCCTTGTAGAGACAGTGAAATTAGGAACAACATTTTAGTCTTGTTTTCCTTACTCTGTAGAATATTCAGAAAATTGAAGTTATGCGCAAAAGTCTAGTCTGTTAATATAGGTTTGCTGCTTTGTACTACTACAGATGAATTTAAATTTACTCAAATATATTGTTTTTCCTAATGTAATGTACTTACAAAATAATGTACGGACTTACCCGTTCAAAAAGCTCATAGGAAGGCTCGTCTGGTTGCGGTGGATTCGTTATGCAATATAAAACTATCTAGAAAACAGAAGTATCATATTTATTTAATATATTTGGTCTTAAACGAAAGTAAGATTTCTTTAATTAAACAGAACACATTCAAATACTTCAGTTGTTACATATCAGAAGTATCATATTTATATATACACTCATGTCCATAAATTAAGGAAAATACAAAATCGGGCAAAGGAAGAGTTAGAAGCAAACCAAATTTGACTTATTTGTAAAGCTTATTTATTAAATAAAAGGTAAAGAGCAAAAAAGGATGCTATAAGTTTGATATTGTTAAATAAAATTAGCGAAGTTTTCTTCCTAGAGCAAATTACAAAAAAAATTACAAAAAACCAATATTACATGGTTGGTATGATTGTTAATACATTGTATGTCTCCCAGACGATGCAATACAGTCCGTACAACGCCTAGGCATGCTGAGTATCAAATTATCGATCTGATCTTACATGTAGGAGGAGGTTGACGGGCTGCAACTCGTCGGCCAAGCATGTCCCACATGTGCTCTACTGGATTCAAGTCCGGTGAGAATGCTGGCCAGTCCATACGGGTGATATCCTCCGATTGAAGGCATTCGCTTTACGATGTTTGCACGGTGAGGACGGGCGTTGTCATCCATAAACGTAAATTGTGCGCCCATGGCGCCCCGAAACAGACGTACATGTTGTTCCAGAATGACGTCCCGATAGATTTGGCTTGTCATGGTTCCAATTTGAACATGCAGGTCACTTCTGGAACCCAGAATAATTCCACCCCAAACGGCCACTCCTGCACCACCGTAACGGTGTCGTTCCATGATGTTTTCTTGGTGGTAACGGGTATCTGGAGCGTTCCATATGAAAGTTCGGCGAGAATCAGACTGCAAGCTAAACCGGGACTCATCACACTAGCCCACTGTTGCGGTGTCCACAATGTATGCTCTCTTCTCCAGGCTAACCGCAGGCGACAGTGAGTTGCAGTAAGTGGAACGCATCTGGCAGGTCTATGAGCATGTAGACCAATCTGCCCTAAGCGTCCGTACACGGTCTGCCTTGAAATTGTCGTACCAGTGGCCGAAGAGAGCCGACGAGACAGGTTTGAGGCTGTGCTCCGCCTGTTACTTTTGGCAGTAACTGCCAAATACCGGTCCTCATTCGGGGATGTAACTCTGGGACGACCTGAGCTGTAACGTCTACTCACATTACCATCATCTCAGAATCGTTGCCAAAGCCTGGAGATGACACTCTGGGCAATTCCAAGTTCGTCTGATACTTCCAGTTGGGTACGCCCACATTCCAGACGGCCGATAATTCTACCACGTAAAAAATCATCCAAATACGTCCTTTGTGTCATAACTATTCGGTTATTGCACTGAAATGCTTATAAAGCGTCTGGGAACAATTTTACTTCTTTGCCTGTATTCCTTATATATCACTCTCTTACACTCTCGTCATTGTGACGTGCCGTCGGTGTCTTCTGGTTACTTCCTGAAATTTGCATATGATTCTTGAAGATGTGTGTATTAATTTTACAAGTGATATATTTATTTTAGAGTTCGATTTCCGCGTGACTCCGAATTATCCTTAATTTATGGACATGAGTGTATTTGGTCTTAAACGAAAGTAAGATTTCTTTAATTAAACAGAACACATTCAAATACTTAAATTTTTACATAAATTATTTTAATGTTGTATACTTCTAACATTGTATTGTATTCTTCTTTTTTGTATACTTCTAACAGTAAATACGATTATATTTTATGCATATTACGAGCACAGTTAATCAGAAATATTTTGCGTTATGACTAGGGAAAGCAAAATACTGTCATTGGACGTTCATGTATTCAAATTGAAGAAAGTCGCACGTTACGAAGTTAGGCTTATTTTCACGAGTTTTTATTTTGTTCACTCATGGTGTTTGTCCCTATGGTCAAAAGTTTCTCATCGATTTGTGTGTTACTTCCTGATCAGCTACCGCGTTCAAATTTTTTACGCGCACTCTTTGTGGGTGACAGTGCAAGGTGGCGAAGGGAATTTTTGAGGTTCTGTTTCGATTTCTTTTATTTAATGTTTAAATGATCTTTCGCACATATCTTCTCTTAGCGACAAAGTGATGTCAGAAATTTACAAATTGCAGCATCGGATAGAGTAGATAAAAGTTTTAAACGAAACTTATACCAAAGTCTTAATGCATTTTCAGAGATTTTAACGAATTTTCGAAAACTGCTCAATTTTTTTCGCCTATTTGACGTTTATGATTTTAAAATTTTGACATAAAAAATATCAAGTGCAAAATTTTTAACTTTTCACAGATTACAAAACAAACTCTTCCCCCTTTTAAAACAATAATAATAATAATAAAGTGTATCAATTGTGCGATTTTCTGCATTTTTTTAACATGCTACAATCTGAAACAGAAGGTGGAATATTGTTCCTTTCTTCGGCGTTGCTGGAAAACATGATTTCAGGGTAATAATACTGTTGTATTATTTTTAATTTTTTCTACTTCGTAAGTTTATATATATTTCCTCGGCATTTCGTTTTAAGAGTTGGATTTTTCTTATTCTATCGTGGTACGTAGTATTATTATTTATATGACTTTAAAATACTAACACTCAAAAATGTGTCCCTTATAAAGATTTGAAATTTTCGAGGGAATTTTGAAACTCTACTACTTTTAAAACAAGAATGATTAAAAGAATATTAATTAGTCGATGTTCTAGATGTTTCTAAAACTAACCCCGTTTACAATAGTTTTTATTTAATTCGGTCATCGTATTAGTCATCATGAGCAAAATTTCTCCATCTATGTTTAAACTAAACCTCGGTAAACTGTGATCAGCTCACTTTACACACCCACTCACTGTGGATGACGATACAGTGTGGTAGAAAGATTTTTTTTTTTCAAAATTTGAATTAGATGTTTTAAATTATTTTTTTAAATCTTGAAATGATTTTTCGCGTATACCTTCGTTTGATAAACAAACTAAAAGTTTTATAATTTGACTGTTTGCACCAACGGATAAAGCGGAAAAAACAGATCTTCCAAAATTCTTTTGAATTTTTTAAACGAAGTAAGTATGAAATTTTAAAGCAGTTTCTCATTTTGATTTGGCAAAAATAGCCGAGTTTTTTCCCTTTCATTTTGAGTAGCATAATTATTGGAAGTAAAGTAGTGATTATTCATTTTTGGAAAACAATTTTCTATTGGATAATTGGATTGATAACGCGTCATTGAGAATAAAAAGACGAGAAGAAAATAAACGAATGAATAAAACAAGCCTTTAATTAAAACTCGCAAAATGATGAATAACCCGAAAGTAGAAAAATAGTTTACAATACAGTTCGATGGGACAAGATGCTCAATAATTATCATAAAGAAATTCATCTATAATTTTATATCTCGAATAATAAAAATGTGGGGTTTCACCTATTTAATTCTGTGTTTAATCCTTGAAACCCCACAAACACTAATACGCGAATAATCGATTGAGTCTGTGAACAGAGACGTAAGGCTCAAGAAGAGTTTACTACCCTTTATTTCTCAAAATAAGTATGACACAATCAGTTCCTAACTCGAAACGTACAGCAAATCCTCCACTTGGGCTTGGACTTAAATTAATATGAAATTAAACTTAACTAAAGGTAACTGAAAGGTATAGCCGAAGCTATCAAGATTCTAAGTAGTTGGCCCCTAAATCTCAATTAAGCCGGCGAAGCCAAACAAAGGGCCTAAAGTACGGCCGAGCGTAGTAATAGCTTCATCTTAATTCATTATCTGCCATGACCTGGAAATGGTCCAATAGGGGATTTGCACCTTTTGCCGGGCTAGTGTTTCTTTATAGTCGATATATTACAATGCGAATCATTTACCTGGAATTTATTTTCACACACTTTGGAGAACTGGTTGTTAGTGCATTTTTTTCTCTGTTGATAAGTGTAACTGACAATTCCTTCTTATGGATTTGCGGCTATTATGTTTTAAGAAGACAAGCGAAAAACGAAACGGCGCAGTGTGTAAAACAAATGATTGGAAATAATGCGGTAATCTAAAAATTTATGTATTCGAATCTTTAGGATAGAAAATTGCTGAATTCTAGCATTAACAAGTTACTGGTAACAAGTTGTCCTAACTTTATTAAATAAAAGTTAATAAAGTTAGGTTTCTCCTAACTTTATTAACAGTTAAGTTTATGCATCTTTCCTATTTTTCTAGTTTCAGCTTACAATTTCCTACCAGAATGGAATTTCAGAAACGCAGTTAATGCAAATGAGTAAAGAGTATTACTTAAGTCGATGTTTCACCGACTTCTTGAGAGAGAGTCTGAGTTTCTGACTAGCGCGCTTTTGCCTTTTGGCTACGTCTCTCTTAGATATTGCTACGCTCGGCCATACTTTTGACGCTTGTTTGGTTTCGCTGTCTTAATAAAGATTTAGTGGCCAACTACTTACAATCTTGATAGCTTCGGCTATATCTTTAGTTAAGCTTAGTTAGGTTTAATTTTATATTCATTTAAGTTCAAGCTCAAGTGGAGGCTGTGCTGTACGTTCCGAGTTAGGAACTGATTGTATTTATTCTGAGAAATAAAGGGTAGTTAACCCTTCATAAGTCTTACGTCTCTGTTAACACACTTAAGCGATTATTCGCTTGTTAGTGTTTGTGGGGTTCAAGGATTAAACACTGAGTTAGATTAAATAAAAGCCCACAAGGTTACTGTCTTGACCTAGAGTAAAACCGCAAAAGGTGCAATAGAATCTGATGTCCCCTTAGAATGTGATAAAATCTTCCGGGATAAATGTAACATTGCTTTTGAAATTTAAACGTAGTAACTCCTACAGGTGTCGTGTTTAGATGTTTAATTAAAATTGCTATTTTAAAACATAAAAATATTATACGCAATAAAAGCTTAATAACTTCTTTGAGTGATTAAAAATTGCGTAAAAATCAAAATAACCTTTATTTCAGTTTTAAAAAGATAATCATATTCAGTTTCGTTAAAAAAATTTTGTCGGAACAGTTTCTTATATCTAAAGTGTACTATTTACCTTTTACGAATGAGTACGATCACGAAGAAAAATTTTCCATACCTGACCATGCATGCTCGGGCTTGATCTTTCAAAATGTAATTTTTCCAGTATTTCTTTTACGTCCTTATCAAGATTCAGAAATTCACAATATCCACCTCTCGATCCACATCTAAAAAAGAAGGGAATTTTAATTAAGAGATAAGTCTGAATAGCGATTTTAAGAATCTATGAACACCAATCAGATTCAAAGCCATTTCTTTCAGTATTGAAGAATAAAAGGATTAAGAGATTTAGTAGATGAGGAATCAAGGGTTAAGGAATCTACCAAGAGTTAATCTAAAACATTCTGTAACAAACTTTATTTCCTCAGTTGGAACTTCTTTTTAATTCTTTAGGCAAATAATAAAGACGCTTTTGATACAAATAAAGCGAAATTAAAGGCCAGGCCGATTAGAAATGAATCAATGAATTCTAAAACTAAGGTTATTAGCGAACGAGAAAGAAAGTTACGTTTAGAAGTTTTATATTTTCAGAGAATTCGCAGAAACTTTTCCATAGACGCTCCGATGTGTCGCCGGAATAATCAGGTGTTATTCGTTCTTTATTTAGCGGCCAAAAGAAATCTTAAATCCATAATAATACACTGACTACCAATAAGTATTTGGACACCTATGCAAATGACGATATCTGTGGTCCTAAGGTACGTCACGGAGTCCGCCGATATATATCGTGTAGGAAACAGCATCGGCTTTAGTCGCATGCAAGATGCCTCGCAGTTCGGAACTCTCTGATTTCGAGAAAGGTAAAATTATCGGGTGTCACAAATGTGGCCGATCCTTAAGGGACATATCTAGCGATCTGAAGTACCGAAAATCGACAGTGGCCTATGTGATTAAGAAGTGGAAGGTGAGCGGTGATTGTCGGAATGTGTCCCGAGTCGACAGACCAAAGAAACTGGGAGATAGAGACCGACGAGTGCTGTGCAGAGAAATTCGGAAGAACCGCACCCAACCGATGGCCCTCATCCGCGAGGAGTTTCAACATGCATCCGGGAATATTGTTTCAATGAATACCATCCGTAAGGAAGCACATCTGCTTGGTTTTCATGGTCCTGCTTCTGCCCATAAGCTTTTGATCACAAAGTCCAACTGCTAGGTTAATGTGGTGCAAAGCACATCGAAATTGGACCGTAGATCAGTGGAAACGGGTTCTTTGGAGTGACGAATCAAGGTTCACCCTTTACCGTTCGGATGGCAGGGTCTGGATCTGGCGTCTACCAGGAGAACGTCTCCTGCCAGAATGCATTGTGCCAACAGTCAAGTTCGGCGGAGGTGGAATTACGGTCTGGGGGTGTTTCTCCTGGTATGGGCTGGGATCCTTGGTCCCCATTCATGGTAAGCTCAACTCCGATGCCTAGTGCACTATTTTGGATGACAATGTGTTTCCTACGTTGTGGCAGTTTTACGGGTTGTACCCCTGTTACTTTCAGGACGACAATTCCAGTTGTCATGTTTCGACGTTAACCAAGGCTTGGTATGGTGCCAATGGAGTTCATCGAGTGGACTGGCCTGCCCAGAGTCCAGACCTGAACCTCTCGTAATTACCTCTGGTAGAGGCTCTACCAACTATTGATTTTGAATAAAGTTGGTTTTTCTTTTCTATCACAGGTGTCCAAATACTTATTGGTAGTCAGTGTAGTAGACTTTTTATTTTGGCGGGTAATAACTAGTTTACTCCATCATTGTAAGGCTGAAAATTTCGATCACCTGCTTTAAGCGAAATCTTGTTAAGCTATTGTATATTGCAGTAAAATTGGCATTCACTGAATTCTTCTGAAAATAGTAATGCTTGTAAATCGACTCTAGACTTAATTATTTTTCTTGCATTCGTGCTGTATTCACTCGCGTATTTATCCCCATAGCTTTTTAACGCAGGGTTTTGTAAATCGTTTTAAGTATTAATTTAATTTTCCCTTTCCTCAGGCATTCAAAAAGCGAGTTTCTCTAAATTTTAAAATCAACTCGTCTACGTTTTGGCAGTATTTCCACGTAACATTTGTAACGTGCTGGTTTGCCTTTTTATGCTTCTGTATACAGAAAAGCAAAGAGCTGAGTAAATATTAAGTTAAAAATTGAGTAAGTATTATAAAAATGTATAGCTCCGATGTAAAGAATTTTGTAGAAACGTTTCATATCGGCAGTGGAAGGAGATATACACTGGTGTGCAAAAATTAAGGACGAAGTCGAAAAATTAGCATATCAGCTGAACGAAGAGGCAGATCGGACAGAAAGACCAATCAGGAGATTAAGTTAGGTGATGTACACTAGCACATGCGCAGATATGCAGGTAGACTTAATGGGGGAGTGTCTGAGTAGTATAAAGCATGTTGTCGGTGTAAGATCAGTATTTGTGGCAAAGAGATTGCACGCCGTATAAAGCAGCAGTTAAAATCACACCGAGTTGCTGCCTCAGCGAGAAATGGCGAATAATCAATCGGTTAGACGACATCTGGATGCTTTTACCCGAGGTCGAATCATTGGGAAGTTGGAGGAAGGCCGCAGTGTGACAAGTGTGGCTGCAGAGTTCGGAATTGCTCCCAGCATCGTTTCACGACTTTGGAGAAAATTTCAAACTACAGGAACAACTATCCGGGGGTTTAGTAGTGGACGTCCACGAGGAACCACACCCGCAGATGACCGGTATATTACTTTACAGGCCAGAAGAAACAGGCGGCAGACAGCGGGAGAAATCGCTAGACACAGGACACAGCGACTGGACGACCGATATCGCGTTTTACCGTGGCCAGAAGACTGCACGGTCTGTTTGCACGACGCCCTGTACGGTGTGGTCTGTTTGCACGACTCTGAGGGTGTGGTCTGTTTGCACGACTCTGAGGGTGTGGTCTGTTTGCACGACGCCCTGTACGGTGTGTACCTCTAACGCCTGCCCATCGGAGAAGGCATTCTCTATGGTGCTGGGAACACCGGAATTGGAGAGACAATGAATGGGGACTAGTACTCTTTACAGATGAGAGCAGATGTCTGAGTTGCGATTCTAGACACATACACATCTGGACAGAGCGGGCAACACGCAATAACCCCTTCAACATCATCAAAAGGGACTGTTTTGGAGGTCGCGGAGTTCTCGTTTGAGTAGACATAATGCTTGGTAGCCGGACCGACCTTCATATCTCCCAAGGAGGTTCGTCACCTGGGACTGCTATTGTAACGAGGTTCTTCTTCCTTACATGCGTCTTTTCACAAGGGCTATGGGTCCTCAGTTCCTCTTCATGGACGACAACGCTCCACCTCATCGCACAGTTACTGTCGAAGAGCTGTTGGAGAGTGAAGATATTGAACACATGGATTGGTCGGCAAGGTCTCTGGATCTAAATCCCGTCAAGCATGTACGGAACTTACTAGGGAGACTCGTGACAGCACGTAACTTATCGCCAGTAACGATTCCGAAACTGCGATTGGTGCTACAAGAGGAACGAGCAGCAGTGTCTCAACAGCTCATTAACAACCACATATCCAGCATGCACAAATGATGTGAAACCTGCCTAGCAGTCAGGGGAGATCATATCCCCTATTAGAGACCGGATGTTTCTTGCTGGACACCCATCACAGGGATGTTTCGGCCTTCAGTCGCATTGCGCTCCATGCTACTTTTTCAATAAAGCTTCTTTTTATCCCTCTGATTTCTCTTTTAGTAAGTGTTGCTTACATTACTCATGTCTTACGTATTGGGGATCTTACGGTATTAAATGTGTTGATTTGGAAAGCTTTTGTACAAAGCTATATTCAAAAAATAGTCTCGTCCTTAATTTTTGCACACCAGTGTATATATATTTGTATACTTTTAGTGAGGCTGAATGCAAGCAGAATGCGAGGTGCACATCTATATGTTACAGGAGTCCTGTATACAAAATTTCAGCGTTCTGAGGCTAGTCGTTTTTGAGTTACGGGAGGTACATACATACATACGTACATACGTGCGCACAGACGCCACGAAAAAAATCTCTTCAGAATTCATTTTAAATCAGTTTTCTAATTTTTTGGGAGAGGAAAAGAGTCCTTTATTCTGTCCTTACGTTTACATATTACGCAAAAACATCGTTAAATTGCATTGGATAGCGGTCAAAATGGGTATTTTCGTTGAAATATGAGAGCCGAAATTTTTCGCGATTACAATACTTCCTTTTTACTTCGTAAAGGATGTAAAAAGATGCTTAAAATAAAGCAAAAAAGAAATGGGTTGGTAGCCGACCATTAAAATATGAACCCTTTCAGATTTTTCTTACTCATTTATTTATTCTGTTGACTGCAGAAGAGAAACATTTTTAGGCAGTGTCTGATATTTTTGCTCGTCGTCATTTTATTTCTAGCAGTATGCCCACTAAGCATTGTTATAGCTTTACAGTGTCTGTTTCTTAAAATAGAATTACTCTGAGTTGTACAATCTTCCCTTTTCAGTCGAACCTGTCCTTAATACACTGCTGGCCACCCAAATTGCAACACCAAGAAAGACAAGAGATATGACAACAAAATTTATTTAGTAGATAACATGTTGACGAAGTATCAAATGATTAAATTTATAGACTTATGTTCCTTCCAGAATCAGTAGCCAGGGTAGCCGCCATTGTTGGAGATCACCTCTGCCACTCGCGCAGATACCGGATGTGTTATAGACTGAATGTGCTGTGCTATGGTTCGTGATGTGACTGAGCGATCCGTCACTGCCATGCGCACAATGTTCCTGTCATCACGTGAAGTGGTTCATTGAAGTGGATGCGATCGAACACGTCCGTCCTTCGTGCCCTCCTGCATCCGACGGTCACCTATCCGTATTACAGTTGTTTGGTTTCGTCTAACACGACTACCGATTTCCCTGAAAGATAATCCACACTCTCGGTAGGCCACTATCCTTCCTCTGTCGAACTCGGATACTTGATCAAACGATGATCGCTGTTTACTACGAGGCATAATGGACCGTCTTATTGAAAAAAGCACAAGAAAAACACAATTGCGGAACTTGAAAACGTCGAAAACCTCCAAGCCTTAAATAGCGCTTTGAAATGGCGCCACAGGCGTGCGTGATGTGCGTCTGCGCTGAAATTTTAATCATTTGCATATCTCACCTCCGCTAATGCATGTTGTAAATTTCATGTTATTTGCATGCTTCCTTCAGGGTGTTGCATTTACGGTGGCCAGCAGTGTATTTGTTTTTTATAAGCCAAACTTAGACGTATGTTTTACACATGGTGCTTCTGAAACATTCGGGTTCTGTGAGTAGTTCACATTAACATACGAAGTGCTTAAACTTCTTGATCTCTGTACAAAGTAATTTAAAATGGTTAAGAATTATTAAAAGAAGCCTAATTAAACTGCGCTTTCTTTAATTTGAATGTATGGACAGAAACACGAATTTACTCTCCCACGAATCCCTTGGACACAGAGAAGA
Source organism: Stegodyphus mimosarum (assembly GCA_000611955.2). Lineage (NCBI taxonomy): Eukaryota > Metazoa > Arthropoda > Arachnida > Araneae > Eresidae > Stegodyphus > Stegodyphus mimosarum. Next base: position 264,097 of record KK120283.1, read on the forward strand.
GCGATGCAAGTTGCATGTTACTGTATGGAAGCCCCATTTCTTTTATGACTTTCTTGAAAGAATAGAACTTCGCCTCGGAATCATAAACATTGTACTGATATACCTGCAGAAAAAATCGGAAAGTGTTCAAAATTAATAAAATGAACTTTATATAAAATAAAAGCATTCAAGCTGTTGTCTTGAAAAGCAAAGAAACGTACCTCGTCTGCTAAAATCAGAAGGTTTTCTTCGTAAGCAAATTTGATGATATTCTGCATGTCATTTTGCGACAAAACAAAACCTGTAAGTAGTACAATGATATAAATTTACTGAAATTAAGATACAATAACACGCCGAACAAATATTAATTTAGAAGTCAAACAACAAAAATCAGGGTTATATTTTCAAATTTTCATAGGACTAGTTTCGATGGTTTTACCGAACCTTTAACAGTCTCAGCTGCAAAAGCGCAAATGAACGAGATAGAAATCCTGGACAGGAGACAAGCTACTGGCGCCATCTGTTGATAAAACCAAAACTAAAACATAATTTCTTTAAAGGCTGAAGCGTTTGACAAACCGTTTGTTCTTTTTCGTTTCGCGATAATTTAAACTCGGATTTTCGTACTTTTTTTTTTGCTCAAAATAACTAATCCATTAATCAACTTGTTTGCGTGAAAAAATATTTTCTTTTCCTTTAAAGTTTAAAGAAATTTAAAACGATATTCGTTTTATGAACTCTTGATAAACGTGACCTTCGAACTTGGACGACTATCCACTTACCAACAACTTCTTACAGAGCGCGAAAGGAAAACGCAAATTACATTAGATACCCTCACGATTAAAAGGCAGAAAATTGAAAATACAGAAGAGACTGAATGATCTTAAATGTAAACATCTTAGAATTTTATTTATTTATATATATACATATATATTCATTTATTATGTTTCTATTTTTTATATATTTAATTTTTTTAAGAAGTAAATTTTTGTTTTATTGTTACACAAAACATAATTAATAAATTTAATGGTAAAGCACCTGACCACTTTCCTACCCATCTTCCCCTAACCCCATTATTTACATGATGAGATAACCTCGTTTAACGCTGTTTCACATTACGCTCTACTTTGATGGAATGTATATCCAGCGTTCAGCGGGGTCTTACTGTACACAACAATAGACATAAGTATCTATATTCTACTACAGACATGAGTGATATAGCACTTGAGATATTAGGACTATATTTAAAGACGACGCAGAATTGCAGAAAAAGAAGAGCCTGAAACCTAAGGACTAAAACTGAATCGTAATTTAAAATAAATGACTGCAATTAAAAATGAAATCAATGAATCCAGAATAAAAGTCGAAGTAACAATAAAAATGTATGCCTACCACTTGGATTAGCCGGATTAATGATCACTAAAACTTTAGGTTCACAGTATGGCTTCGCTAAATTGATGGCTCTTCGTAACTCCTCGACATCCAGTGCCCATTGCTTTTCTTCATTTAAGTAATAATTGATCTGGCAAATAATAAGAAATTTTGGTTAACCCAAAACACAATGATCAAAGCTGATTACTCCGAAATATTTGTAACTTAAAACAAATCAAGTACTATAAAATACTAAATGCAGATAAAATCAAAGAAAAATTTAGAAACAAAAAGGGCCATGGTCTTATACTATTTGCATTATATACACTATGGCCATAGTAAGAAGATAACTTCTCGTAAGGAACGACTTTAGACTTAGAGTGCGATGACTTACGGATTCGAACCACGACGTCATTCAGCCTGTTTTGGACTGTGTATGGACTATCCCAAGATGAATATAGTTAAGGACAGAGTCCTTTCCGTTCAGTAGGAGTCCGCAACCACACCTTGTCTCCTTCGTTGAATCGATAGCTTTCGTGTCGTATCGGGTCTTCAGCTTCTCCGTCGCCAAGTTGACTCGCTGTCGCGCAAAATTGTGCATCACTTCAAACCTGGCCTGGAGATATTGGATGTATTCCACAGGTGATGAAGGCGAATCCGGAGGGCGACCAAACGAGAACACAAGGCGAAGATTACGACCGAAGAGAATCTGAGATGGGGAATAGCCGGTAGTCTCGTGGACAGCACTGCAGTAAACCAGTAAAGAGTGATAACATCTTGTCCCAGGCCTGTTGGATTCTGTAAACCACCAATGAGAGGTTATTAAGGATGGTTTGATTAAACTTCTCTAGCAAGCCGTCTGACTGAGGTGTCGTTTTGGTTTTGTCAACGACGAGCAGCTTGCAAAGTGCAGCCGAGGTAAAATTCCTTCCCTGACCGGAATGTAACTGAAGAGGCACTACAAACCTGGAAATCCAGTGCTGTATCATTACCTCTGCTACTGTGACAATCTTTTGATCAGGAATAGGATATACTTCAGGATACTTGGTGAAATAATCAAATGATAACAAGAATGTATTTGTTGTCGTCAGCAGTTCGCGGCAGATGTCCCAAGATGTCAAAGACGATATGTTCAAAAGGCGCTCCTACATTGTAACGTTGCAACTTGCCTCGGCAGCTTTTCTTCGGTCCTTTCCGATCCGCACAGGCATCGCAAGATCAGACCCACTTTTGCACGTCATCCTTTGTATTACTCCAGTAGAAGCGCTAAACTCTCTGCAAGGGCTTCATTATACCGAAGTGGCCTCCTGTTGAGTTGCTATGTAATTCTCTAAGTACATCCCGAAGCCTTTCCATCATACTATTGGACTTTCCGGTACAAGACGTCGTTTCGAATGTCAAGTGAGTTCCAGAGGGCCCAATATTGTTTTGTCGTAGGATTGTAGATCGAAATATCCTGCCAGGCAGGTTTTCTGTTTAAGGACTCAGGTTTCTGTTGGCATGGATGCCACAAGTTCTTGGTAGATGACTGGGGATAGGTTGAACCAAATGTCTAAGCAGCAGTCACGCAAAGTCGAGATATTCCGATATGCGGCTATTTGAGTTCTGAGTTGCCGTTCCATGACATCCTAAATGTGCTTTATAGAGTTAAGATCCGGCAAGTTAAGGTACAGGATATTAACTGGAATTCACCTTTATTCTTCTCGAACCACTCCAAGAGAGTTCGAGCCTTGTGACACGGGGCTTGTCCTGCTGGAAGATTTCATTTCCAGTTGGAAGTACAGACGTCATGTAAGGGTGCAATTGATCCCCAATTACGTTCATGGTCTGTTCTACGACAACTAAGTGTCCCAGAGCCGACCACGAGAACGTCCCCCAAAGCGTAGTACCGCCACCACCACCAGTCTATGTATGACCTACTGTACAGGGGAAAGCAACTGTCCGCCTGGAAGACTGCGTGTCCTGATACGAAAATCGAAGTGGTGAATAAGAAACTGTTGTTCATTCGACCAGGCACTGTGTCAGTTAACAATGACGGTTGGTGGAAAGAGACACAAGAGTGGGACGTCTGCCGCGCACTCCCATATTTAACAATGTCCTCTGAACTGTATGTTCCGAAACGCTTGGACCACGCCGATTTTGCTGTACCAAACCGGACAGTCTCCGACGTCCTTTTCCTTTGATGACGCGTGGATGTCCAACACCTTGGCGTCTACAGCTGGTTTCACCGTCTTTTATAGACTTTGCATAAATTCTAACAACGGGAGATCGTGGAAAACCTACCAATCGTGCAGTGTTGGAGGTACTCATTTCGAGTCTTCGGGCTATTGCCATCTGTCCTCTGTCAGATTCGTTTGGATCAGCCGCCTTCCCCATCATTCGGAAAAGTAAGTTCAAGTCTGATTCCTTACCTCCTCCAGCAGCAGTTATACCATTCCTACTTAAACACGTGCCCTCCACGCCATTCAGACGAGTTCATTGAAAAATGTAGGGATGGTTATAATACTTTTGCTTGTCAGAGTATAGTCAATGCAAGAGATTAATTTCTTAAAATTGGTTAAAGACGCTTATTGAAAATTTAGCATTTAGTAGAAAAAGACCTCAGAGGAACTGCAAACGAAAGCTGATGTTTCAAACATCAGTCGAGGAAGGTTATGAATTTTAGAATATCAGTCATTTCACAGCAACATTGAGAAAACGAATGTAAAATCTGACTACTAAAGTGTTAAAAGAACTTCAGAAACTAACTACAGCAAAAGTTATACAAAAAAAAAAATATCAGGACGCCCAACATCAGTCGAATTTAGAAAAGTATAGCAAAATCCTAAGGAGAAAACTTGAACTGAAAAGTGCTGCCAGTAGTTTAACGAAATTAAGAATACAACTGAAAAACTGCTGTTGAACAATATGAAACAAATAAGATAGAACAGTTGTTTGACAGAGGTGAAGTTTCATCAAAAACGTCAATTTCAAAATTGTTTAAATAGTTTAGTTTTTAATTAGTATTTTAGGATTAATTATCGAATCAATTATTCGCTGTTCTTTTACATGAAAAGTTTAAAACTATGTGGACATGTATTAAACTCAGCCGCAACTTTAGTTTATTAAGTCCAATATGTTTGGAACGTAAACGAATTTAATAAGCTGCGGGTACTCTATAATAAGCTTGAATTTATGTTGGAAAATTGCGTTTGTTTGATTTCAAAATTTAATCAAGTTAGCGGTGATAACAACTCACATGATAGCTTTTAAGTGCCATTTGAAGAGTGAGAGTTGCACATGAAGTAGTTAGATAAGAATTAGCTTCAATACATTGTAACAAGTAGATAAAAATATCGTCGTGCAGATACAGGAAACATATGGCAGATAGATAACTCTCGAGTACTTTGCAGAAGTATGCAAGTATTTAATATACACACACTGGCCAATGGACTAGAAACCCAAGATTAATATTTTATTGGACCGCCTTTTGCCCGGGTAACTGCTCTGATTCGTTTGGGAATCGAGTCTACATGTTCTGGACTGCATTTACCTCCAGAGAATACCATGCATTGGCTATGCAACGTTTTAGATCTTGTAAATTAGATGGCAGAGGAGAGAGCTGTTGGGTGCGTCTTTCTACCATATCCCACACATTTTCTGTGGGGTTAAGTTTCGGACTATGCCGTGGCCGGGAAGGTGTTGGAAGTAAGACTAATGTTCAACGAACCAACTGTGAACACTTGCGGCACGATGTATAGTTACGTTATCGTCCATGAGGTATCCGTCACCATCAAAGTCAAAACGCAACATTGCAGGGTGCACTTGATCTACCAAAATATTTAGGTTATCTCATGGCTATTTGTTTACCCTCGAGGAACACCAAGGCACCATTTTCATGTCAGCAGAACATGTCCCATATCATGATACTCCCACCAGACCCTTGCATAGTGTGAGTAAGGCAAGATGGATTGATGGCGTCATGGGTTTCTCGCCAAATTCGACGTCTTCCATCCGTGGAAAATATGGTGTAGCGTGAATCATTCGACCACGTTACCCGTTTTCAAGGCTCAGATGTATGATGTCTTCTTTCCCGACACCACTGTAAACTAATTCTTGCCTGTCGAGTAGAAATCAGTGGTTTTCTTACATGCACACGACTATGCATTTTTACTCTCTGCAATTCTCTGCGCATGGTTCTAGCTGGAATCTGTTTTAAAGAGCCTTGGTTGACGATCTGTGTCAGTTGAAGCACAGTAGAGTCCCTGTTGTGCCGTACAATTCGTCAGAGATGCCGCCGATCACTCTCTCGGGAAACTGTGCTCGAACCGCAGTTACGTATTCTAGAGAAGGAGTGTTGGTTCTGATTTCAACTTTTGAAAACCTTTGATATAGCTGCTTTTGAGAACCCAGTAAGATTTGCTGTCTTCGAAATCGGGACCCCTGCTAAACGGGCACCAACAATAAGCCCTTTCTCAAATGGTGAAAGATGTGTCGTTTTTCCTATTTTACTTCATTCATCGTGAAAAGCACTGTTACACCTTACTTATGCAGCATTCTAACCCAGTTTAACCCGCGTCATAAAAAAATTTGCATACTTCATCCCGAGCGCGCATTCAAATGAAAATCTCAAAGGTTTCTAATTCATTGGTCTGTTGTGTAATTAGCAAATACAATGTTATCTTTGCTAATTTTTCTGTTAGCAATGATAGTAATTACGTCTATGTGCCCAGAATATAACCGCTTTCCTCTTCCCATCTCAGTTTCGAAGCAGACGGAAATTAGGGTTTGAAAACTATACGGCAGAAAATCTAATCTCATTACTTTTCTTACTCTATTTCCCACAAAATTCTTTACTTGAGTTTTCTCAGTGCGAACATTTTCGTAAAGTGCTTGCAGAATTATCATTTGTTTTTCAAATCTTCGGCCTAGAACAATAAAAAATTAACTTTCTTTATTAATACTGTGTAGAGAAATTAGGTTATTTTGAAGCAGTCTGACATGAAAACTGTGCAATGCCCTCGTCGGAACTCGAACCTGGACCTATTGAATACGCGCCGAGTTTGCTAACCATTACACCACGAAGGCATGCTGGAAGGAAGAAAAAAAACTGAAATATATTTTTTGAAGTTTAATTTACTTAATTTGAACTTTCGAAAAGCTATTTTATAAAAGCGGCAGCTTTCAAAAAATTAAAATTTTGAAATGTACGTATTACACTGAAAATAACTCCTCTTAAATCTAAAAAGTTTGATTACCTGTATGAACTTCCTTAATTTTTGACGAAATCAATTCGTTGAACGTCAGAATTCACTTAATCCACCACATTTAGCCACATCGTGTGTTATTTGACAAATTCTTTGAGGGTGAAGATGGTTTTTCTTGCAAGAGAAATGAATTTCTTCGTCATTGCGCCATCCAGTCTAGTTGATGGCAACTGCGATCTCCATGTTCGACTTCTCTACACTGTTTCTTATGTTTTTACACTTGTAAGATTTCCTGTCTATCTCTTGTGTGAAATCTGGAGAGTAGTGACTGCACAGAAGAAGGGTTAAAACTACCCTTTATTACACTCTTCAGATTATTTACTCAACTCGACGCTTTGACGTTTGTTAGCGTCAACTCGACGCTAACAAACTGCGCCTCTGCTTGGGCGGTAACCGAAACAGTAAGAATTAAACTCAAGAATTTGGAGACATTAAAAAGTAGCACAATTACGCTACAAGACCCAGACTGTCCTGTTTTCTAACAGAGCGTTGATAAATTTAGTGGCAGCAAAGCAATAGCCGTTACGCCACGTTTAACCAGCAATAACTGTTAAGCCGAAGCTCGCGCTACAACACGCACAGAGTTTTCCCAGATTCTCTAACTTTCCTTTCTAGAACTTAATATTTAAACCTTTTTCTCCCGCTTGTGGTATTTGCATTAATTCACGCGCGCTACCAAATTTAAATCTTCTGGCACTGGAAATTAGGGGAATAAAGGCTTATAGGAAAGAATTTCAAATTAAATTTAACTGGTTATTTAAAATAAATATAAATCCCTACAACCTTAGCCTCCATCTGCGATGACTTACAATGGAAATTTTTCGTTGTAGGAAAATTTGGACAGCAGAGTAAAGTCCGAAACTATTCCAGGTATATCACTATAGAAGTCAAAGAGATTAAAGCAACAAAAGAAAAAAAATTGAAGCCTGGAGCAATTAATATTCAGTTCTGGAAGGTCCGTGAAAAAATATCTACTTGCCAACTTTGGGAATGGTGGCTGCAAAAAAGCTCTGAAAAGCGTGAATTCTTAGTTGAGTAAAACGAATACGGTAAACGTTCACCTATGTATTTACGTAATTTTTCAATCACATTTGAAAAGGGTGTTCATATATTTTTATAACGATTTGGCAAAGATTTATATATCAGCAAACTTCAGAATTTTATTTTCTAATATGTTTATTCTGATAGCCCTTTTGCTGAACTGTCATATCATGATTTCCAAGATAAAAGTTCTTTTCCTAAAATATCAAAGTTGATTTTATTCCACTCCTTCTTGACAATCTTCCAGAGTTCCACCCAATGTTTGGGTTGCCGCTTGTAAAGAGCTTGTTCTAAAATTCTAAATGCACAGAAGAACCATGAAGGGACTCGGGTGGGATGCAGTTAAAGGGAATAGCTTCAATTCCGGTTTCACTTCTCATTTTTTCAAAAAATAGAGCAGTAGATTTAGAGGTAGGGCTTGGAGTCGGATCCTGACGAAACTTAACACTGGGAAGATCGTTTGGATAAAGAGGAGGAATTTCTTCTTTAAAAATAGGTGTTAAAGCATATTTCTGATCGTAATCCGAATTAATTTTGACATCTTTTTCCACTTTCCTTATATAAGAAAATCCAGTTATAAGAAAATCCAGTAATAACCATTAAACCTCAGAAAAAATATGTTGGTTCAGAGAAAACAATTTAAGTAAGTCTTTTTCTTCTCTTCCTCGGTAGTAAATCGGTTTTTTTTTCTATTGCAATCAGGTAAGTATATCCAAGCGTCATCAATTGTAACCATATACTTTCATTTTTCACTTGCCAAATAAGTTTCATACAACAATCTGCACATAGTTTTACGCTGAGAAATATGTTTCCGCCTTAACCCTCTCCGGCACGGTGTGGGCACACCTAAAACTTTCCTTCTGAAAATTTGAAAAAAAAAAAGAAAAGAAGAAAATTTGAATTCTTTCCGAAAAATTGAATGAAAAAGGATTTATAGGTTTATCAGGACTAAGTATTCTGTGTGTGTTCTTGGAGAACATTGTGAAATATTTACCAGGGTGTTTCTTCTCAAGTTTTCAGTCCTGAACTGGAACAGTGAGCTGATGAAACGTAAGCTTTGTTCTGATGTAACTGCTGTGCTGGATAATAACTGCACGTGAAGGGATTTGAAATCCTCTTTTATTAAATCACTCTTATTTACACACTTCCCAACTCGGGAGAGATACAGAAAGTAAAAGACCGCACTTGGGTCGAACTTAACAATCAAATAAATTTAAATGCTAAACCTAATATAGAAATTAAATTAAAGTTTGCTCACAGAGCGATTCGCGGAGATTGGCCTCTACCTGAAAGGGTGCGTAGCAAGATATACTAATACTAGCGCACTTCAAATTGTTTGACAATGCAATCACGTAGTAAGCCCTATGGCTTATAGGTTTAAACTGCTAGCTGGTCAGGCGAACATCGAGCAGAGTGACCGTGATGAGACTAAGCTCTCTCACACTGAGAGGTTTCTACCTCTGGCTTAAATAGTGCTTGGCCGTACTTCAAAATTAGCATAAGCTGAAAACGCGCGCTTCTTCTGACGGGAAGTTGAAGCAGAGAGGAGATAGACAGATTTAAATTAAAATAAAACTTGGTTAGTTTAACTAAAACCTTACAGGTTACTGTAGGTCACCCTGAATCTTCTTTATTTACACTAGATGGCAGTACAACACGAACCAGTCCATATATTTTAGAAATGTTCAGTTTTTAAAGACCCTCATTTTTCAAAGAAATCTTCCAGAATTTTTTTAAGATATAAAAGGAATTGTTTGAAAAGAAATTTTTATGTTATTTTCTTGGCTGTATGCTTATCTCCTTATTCTATATTAGTTTCAAATTTTACCTTGAAATCTTCCTTAAAATCGAACGGGGAACATCAGGTGTGCCCAGAGTGGGATCACTGAGAGACTAGGACGAGACCAAAAACTGTATCTTTAGAATAGAACAGAAACTGCTTCTATACCGCTCGATCTCTAAAGATCCTTCAACTTCGGACCACACGAAAGTTAAAACAGCTATTAAATTTTCTCATATACTCCCAATGCAGTTGAGGAAATCACTTATTCCACCTATTACTAACTGTGCTAGGCTTTACGCTCTCCCAAAAGTCCACAAAACTTGTATTCCTTTTCGACCAATTGTTTCCAACATAGGTACAGCATCATATCCTTTGGCCAAATATTTAGTTTCCAGATTTTCTCCTTTACTTGCTAACAATATTCACACTGTAAAAAATTCTTCTAAGTCATCGATAAACTTAAAGGTATTTCTCCACTGCGTTCCATTATGGTTTCATTTGATGTCAAATCACTGTTTACTAATGTTCCAGTCGAAGGAGCACTAAAATGTCTTGACACTAGGCTAGGGAATTCCATTTCACACATACTGAAATTGATGTTTCGCTTACTAAAGTCTCTCTCAGTTTGTTTTCCAAAATGAATATTATCGTCAAATTGAAGGATTAGCTATGGGTAATCCTCCCAGTCCTGTACTTGCTGACATTTATATGCACTATTTTGAGGTAAAATTATTTGATAAACTATCTTTCCATCTCTGAATTCGTTATGTAGATGACACTTTCGCACTTTTTTACGGTAATAAAGACGATTTATCCGAGATTTTATCTACTATAAATTCAATTGATCTAGCCATCCAATTCACTCTTGAAATTGAATCCAACAATTCCCTCCCCTTCCTTGATATTCTTATAATCCGCAATGAAATTGATTTTAGCACTACTGTGTACCGTAAACCCTTTGCAGTTTGTTTACCACCCCATGCTAAGTCATGCCACCCTGTCAAGCAAAAAACGGCTTCTTTGTACTATTCTGTATTTCGCGCGCTCAAAGTTTGTTCCTCAGAATCTTTGCTTACCGAGGATTGACCGAGGATTTTCTCCCGTGATCATTGATAAAGCCGTTAAAACATTTTCAGATTCCCATCAAAGAAGACATTCCACTGTTAAAAATAATATTAATGACCTTGTCGTGCTTCCATTTTATCCTTCTTTTAGTTATAACGTTGCACGGATTCTCCAGAAATTCAATTTTCAAGTCAGTTTCACCCCTATCGATAAAATTCACGGTTCGACTCTAAAAGATTGCGTTTCTGACTTTAATTCTTGGGGAATTTATAACATATCGTGTCAGTGTGGCTTGAGATACATTGGCCAAACAAAAAGAGCGTTAAAGTTTCGTATCAAGGAACATGAATCTTATGTCCGAAAGGGCGAAATTAACAAGTCTTCAATAGCGTATCGTAATTGGAAATTGAATCATAATTTTGACTTTGGATCTGCAAAAATTATCCAAAAAGTTTCTTCCGTTGGTGAAATGGATTTTCTTGAGACTTTTCATATTCACAAAGATTTAGCATGTTTAGTGAATGATTTTAAGTCCGTAGAAAGGACAAAACGCTTTTAAAATTCTATTAACATAATTTTTGGTTATTATTTTTGCCGATAGATGGCGTTGCCTCCTCGCGCATGGTTCTATCCGAGGGTATAAAATGGCGTTACTGAGGTTGCTTTCCCTTTCTAGAAATTTCGTTCTCCTGATGAGGAGGGACCTGTAGTTGCCCTCGAAATCGATTGAGTGTTTTAATAAATGTACGCCAAATACAAGGTTGTTTCAGCGATTTTTAACTGTATCTGTGTTTCTCTGCATCTCACCGGGCAGTTCATTCACAGTGGAAAGGTGGGTCAACATGTGTGTTTGTTTTCCTGTTTTTCTCTTTCTTCTTTTTTTGGAAGGGGGCAGGGGAGGTTTGGTTATGAGCAAAGAAATTGTTGGGGTAATTTTCTGAAGGTCAGGGGTAATTTTATCAGTTAGCTGTTTGGTTTTTCACTAGAGCAGTTCTCTTTCGCTTTCGTTCAAAGAAGTTTTGTTAGCGCTACGTTTTGATAGTTTTCAGTTCTACACTTTTATTTTATAGTTTATAATTTCTAATCGTAGATATAATATTAGTTTATTTTTTCGGTAACGTAACTGCTCAAATCCAGTGCCTTCTAAACGATATCGCATCTAAGGCTCAGAATGTTCACCATCACAACAAGCTGCCACATAACATAAAAAATATTGCTCGTACACTAGTTTGCGAAATGTTTTGTAGTGCTCATACATTGCAGGTTCAAACATGATGCACCTTGACCTTCCCGATCAATAAAAGCATAAAATTCATTAAGCAACAATTATTTTATAATCGCGATTATGTTTCGAAAAATACAACTTACATTTTTCGATATCGAATTTCAAATCGTTGGGTACTTAGAAGCTCTGCAGTAAGAGGCACTGAAAATGAACATTCAAACTAATACCAAGTTGAAAATAACACAACAATGTTTTTTAATTAACAATCAGCTCTTAGAAAATAACTTTATTGCTTCAAATCTTACGATTTGTTAAACTTATTTTGTAATCTGTTATTTTGGATTCAGTTATTATTCTAATAATGGCCCAGTACCCGGAAAAATGAATTTTTGCCATCATGTGATGCGAAAATTATTAGAAATTTTGTAGAGTCACGAGGTTATATTGAATGCAGGAAAGTGAAAAATATTCGTGTTTTCGCCGGGATTCGAACTCCAGACTTACCGAACATACGTCGAGCGTACTCCCAGGTCCACCACGAAGGCATGAGGAAAGGTGTTAGAAAATATCTTAAAGAGCGAGTGGGGATAAAAGGACCCAATCATCAAATCGTGGAGGTAACGGAATATTGGCCACCACCTTTTAGTTCGGGCGCCACTTTAATCGGGCACATTTAGCATTTTTCATGTCAAGGAATTGAAGAAATCCGCAGTGCCTTCGTCGCGGATTCGAAGGCGGGCCTCCCGAATACTCGTCGAGCGTGCTTCCACAAGGGCATGCCGAACACTTTGAAACACCCGCTTGAACTTTGAACAGCCACTTTGAAGAACCCGATTTGAACACCACTACTTTGGTGTAAGACAAGGGCTTGGGTTACCTCACAATTGCATGCGGAAGGCGCCCAACCGGTACAGTGGTTAGCATCGTTGACTGCCGTGCCGAGGGGCCCGGGTTCGAATCTCGGAGAAGGCGTAAATATTTGTAAATGTACAGAGTCAGTGCGGCGTGGCGGCGCTCTAAATATGCTGCGAGTCGAAAGTCCTCCCGAGAGGTTGCTGGTAGGGGAAGAGGTGTGGGAAATCTTTTCACCCGTCCCTCCGGGGTGCTTTCCATCAAAATTGGGGGCGGAACTGAGCTAAACAGCACTGTCACCTGTAAAGTGCTCAAGGGTGTTGCCAACGACAGTCGTGAACTTGCGTTCCTTGCCACGAGGAATTTCGTAGGCTTGGGATAATTATAGGTCAGGCAAGTGAGTATTAGCAGCAAGTGAGTATTAGTGAGCATGCGGAAAGGAGAGAGAAAATGTCTTATAATTTGTAAAAAAATTATAACTTACCGAGTACATCCCATACTCCGTTACAGTTGCAGAAAACACAGGAAACAGCGGTACTGGTAGCATTACACCGGGCGGCTTTGTGGCTGGGTTGTAGTTAAACAGAGAAAGCACGAGCTATACAAGAACAATTACCCATTTCATTAACGTATATTATGAAGCAAAATAATATTCAAATTAAGATAAGGGGAAAATGAAAATTATATAATGCTTCAAACAAAAATTACGCATTCTAAATTTTAAACATCATTTTGGATATTTATTTGACCTCAGGTTGATTTAAGTTGTGGGGTTTTACTTATTTAATTCGGTGTTCAATCCCTGAACCCCACAAACACTAACAAGCGAATAATCGCTTAAGTGTGTTAACGGAGACGTAAGATTTAAGAAGGGTTTTCTCAGAATAAATAGAATCAGTTCCTAACTCGGAACACACAGCAAAGCCTCCACTTGGGCTTCAACTTATTTGAAGAGGAAATTAAACTTAACTAAAGCTAACTGAAAGATATAGCCGAAGCTATCAAGATTCTAAGTAGTTGACCCCTAAATCTAAATTAAGTCGGCGAAGCCAAGCAAGGGCCTAAAGTATGGCCGAGCGTAGCAAAGAGAGATGTAGCCAAAAGTCAAACGCGCGCTAGTCAGAAACACAGACTCTTTCTCTCGAAGTCGGTGAAATATCGACTTAAATACTACTTTTATTCATTTGCATTCAATGCGTTTCTGAAATTACGTTCTGGTAGGAAACTGTAAGCTGAAACTAGAAAGATAGAAAAGATGCATAAACTTAAAGCAACTTTTAATAAAATTAGGGTAAACCTTACAAAGTTAGATTATTAAATTAGGTTTTATTTAGGTATTTAAAGTTACATTATTATTGGGTTGGAGGGAAAGATCTGTCGTATTTTAAAGAAAACATTTGAATTCATTTATAAAAATATGTGTTTAATATTAATCAATTATATATGCTCCGTTATTTGTTACAACCTGTTGCCATCTTTCAGGTAACCTGTGAAATCCTGTTTTGTAGAAGTTCTCATCCTTGGAATTGAAATAGTCAGCAACTGCCTTAGAAACACTTTCAAAAGACTTGAATTTTTTTCCCGTTAGATAATTTTGCAGAGACTTGAACAGGTAATAATCAGATGGTGCAATGTCAGGTGAATACTGTGGGTGACTAAGGACTTCCCATCCTAACGCATTCAGTTTTTGTTGTGTCACCATTGCAGTATGCGGGCGAGCGTTATCGTGGTGGAACACTATTCCTTTTCTGGACGCTAATACTGGCCTTTTTTCTTTGATAGCTGCATTCAAATGATCCAGCTGATTGCAGTACAGATCCGCGTTGATGGTTTTTCCCTGTTTCAGCAAGTCGTAGTACACTGGACCTTTCTTGTCCCACCACAAACAAAGCAGTACTTTTTGTTGATGGACACTTGGTTTTGGAACTGTTGCTGATGATGTTCCTGGTTTGCAGTAAGATTTTTTTCTCTTAATATTCTCGTAAAGAATCCACTTTTCATCTCCAGTAACCAGCTTGTCCAAAAAAGGCTCCACATTGTGTCTAATCAGATGTGATGAACACATTCTTACACCATCAGACAAATTCTTTTCCGTTAATTCATGTGGAACCCAAATACTTTGCTTTAACACAAACCCAAGAGATTTAATGTGATCTCGAACAGTTGTATGATGAATGCCAAACTCTTCTGCAATTTCTCGACTTGTTAAATGTGGATTATTTTCAAACATGGATCGCAAAACATAATTATTGATCTTGGATGGTCGTCCAGATCGATCACTTTCTTTGAGGCTCAGATTCCCGGAACGAAATTTGCTAAACTATCTTTGACAAGTACGAACATTTACAATATCTTTTCCAAATACCGCACACAAATTTTCACATGCAACCGATGCGTTGCTTCCTTTTTGGAACTCATATAAAATGCAGTGTCATAAATGCACTTTATCTACTGACATGTTTTTCACTTTAAATATCACAAGTAAATGATGAACGGTAAAAAAGGGCACCTTTTATATTATACAGCAGCTAAAAAAACAAACAAAAAAAAAATCCGATTGACTCACTAGACAGATTTTTTTTTTAATTTACAAGAAAAATCACCTGCCTATTTAAAATACGACAGAACTTTCCCTCCAACCCAATAAATTAGGTTCACTAAGAAACTGCATACGTTACACATATATGCAGTTTTCCAACGGGACTTCTGTTGGTAAAGATTTCTGAGGAAAAGTTAAAAGAAAAATATTTGTGTTGCATGTGAGTACGAAACATAAAATCCCCGTAATTAAATAATTTTAAATTACAAATCAAATTTCAGTTCGGCACTCGATACAGATATTTTTATGCGTCACCCCAGCTTCACCTTAGAATTTATATTGCTACGAAATGTATAGGTGCGGTAAGATAGCTTCCACGAAAAGCAGGTTTAGGGTTGCCAGAAAATGGCAAGGAAAGACAGCATTACCATATTTGGCGAGAAATCGCCCATTTGGCGACAAAATCGGCGATATGCTATAGATGCATGGAGAACTTTCTAGAACGAATTCTAACTGGTTTAGCCCAGAATGTTCTCGAACACAAGCCAGAAGCTATATAAACCCTGCTGGTATGCGGAGAGTGAGTCAGTGCCTAGTCTACCGAGTTGAAAGTTAGTCAGTGTCCCGTCTAGCGAGTTGATAGTCAGTCAGCGAGTGTCTTGTAGGCGAGCTGGCTGTCGAGTGCATCGAGAGAGTTTCTTAGTGTATCGCGAGTTAGTGCATTGCCGAGTTTCATCATAGAGTGTGTTGAGCTCCGAGAACGACAGAATCGAGTCGCGAGCTGTACTCTAGTGCATCGTCGAATGCATCGCGAGTTGTTGCGTGGAGAGTCTCGAGAGTACGTGGGGTTCCGAGAACGACTGAGCAGAGTCGGGAGCGGTACTCTGGTGCTTTGCCGTGAAGCTGTTTCCACCGTTATAGCCTGATAGCCTGAAGGCTGTGTCGCTGATTGTCTCAGCGTGTTTATATTATATGTTCTTCGGCGACTGTAAGCGTGTTTTTAGAGCTGTCTTAAAAAGTACTGGCCAATAAAGTGTTATTTCGATACTTATTTCGTTATTTTAAAGAAATAAACTCGTATAATAAGCCAGAATATTAATAATTTGGATTAATCGTGTTTTTCAGTTCTCCGTGACCTGCTTCCTGGTTAATCGAAAGTACACTGTACACACAATGTTTGTGGATGACAATACTGTGGTAAACAGATATTTCGAAAATTCTGATTTAAAGTTTTTTAATTTAAATTTGAAACCGTATTTCGCACATATCTTAATTTAACAAACAAGCTAAAAATCTCAGACTTTCTGAGACCTTTCACCTATTCGAATAGAGCGGGAAAATGATTTTTAAAAATTTTTGTGACATTGTTAACATAAATTTTGAATTTTTGAAAAAATCGCGGGATGATTTTCGACCATTTGACTGAAACAAATGTTGAAAGGAAAAGACTAATTATTTATGATTGAAAAATTAATTTGTAATTGAATAATTTGATTCGTCACTTGTCAGTGACGTTATAAAGATGATGATAAAAAATTCAATTTTCATAAAATGAGCTTTTATATAAAACTCATAAAATAATTAATGAACCAAAAATATAAAGATAACTAATCAAGGCACCGTACGCTTTTATTATTGGTGATATAAAATTCATGAATTTTGTGAAGGGAATTATTTAATGATGATTAATGAACGAATTTTGTGAAGGGAGTGATGTAATTATGAGTTTTCTACTGAACACAAACTTTATCTTGTATGTGCGCAAATTAGATTGCAAAATTTTGTCAGATCATGACAACATTTGTAACTTACTTTTGAATTCTTTACTTTGAAACATTCATTGTGTGATGGATAATAGCAATTTGCATAGTTTAGTGACATTTACGCAAAAATCACGTCTTGCTTATTTTTCGATAACTAACAACAGCGATTTTGATTATGAATTTGTTTTATAAAATTCTAAGCTGCTGAACTACAAAAATACAGATTTTAACAAAAATGTTATGCTTAAAGAATGAAAAATACCTAACGATACTTTTAAAATTGGTACGTTTTTCGATACCCTTGATAGAGCATTCGCTACTTTTATTTTATGTTCCAAACGCATAGCGAATGAACAGAAATTAAAGATTTGCACATACCGAAAATGAAAAATATGAAATATGTATGGGTATTTATGCATATGCTTGTAAAAAGCATGTATCTGCTTTTAACAAAATACGTAAATATTTATTAAATTATTTATAAATGTATTTGAAATGAAGGATTTATTCATTCATAAACTTCTGTGAAAGTTAATGTAAGAAATCTAATTATTAAATGTTTCTAAATTTATATTGATTATAAATATTATCTAAACATATAATAAACTTAACATTTAATTGTAAACATGAATTGAAATCCTGTTGACAAGTACGTATATTAAACTATTTAAGCAAGAATTGTTCGTACTGGAAAACAATCTGTTCGAAGGTATGGTAATGTAAATTTTATGAGATGCGTATTTAAGGAAGTCATAAAGAAGAGTTTTAGAATATGTATTGTTGAAATTAAGGGTAAAAAAAATCTGAAAAGTATAATTAAAAGAATTATTCCCTTACATTTTATAATAACTCAGTTACAAGTTTTAAGTAACATTTTTAATAAAATCCTTTTTTTATTCCCTTTCAGAAATATTCAGAGAAAGTTAAGTACATGCACATGAGTGCCAATAATTCACGTATTTCACTATTAAAATAAAAGGTGCTCTAATTTGAAATGGACCGAACAGAGCATTAATTACAAATTGACTCAGATTTTTCGATTTAAAAGATGCCTCAGAAGCTAAAAAATCATGCCATATTTGAGAAAGATATTTTAGGAAGAAGCTCTATAAATATAAAAGAAATAATGCTTAATTTTAATATTAATAATACAATAAACTTTGATCTTAATTATTGTAATCCTTAACCGAATAAAATCGAATTATCTTAAAAAATGTTTCTAATGTAATTAACGAAAGCTTGTAAAAATATTTCATTCAAATTAAATCGTTCTGAGCAAACTGTTCTCTGAAAAGTATAGCGTTTAATTCCGTTCAGAATGAAATGTTGTTTAAAAATGTGTTCTTTTCACGTACTTAGGACTCTGAAATATTGTAGAAAAGGAAAATATATACATTTATATGTGTCTATTTACGACGTAATTACAAAATATTTACATCCGATCGTGTCAAAACCAATTGATCTTGATTGTAAGTCACTGAATGGTTTGGTCACCAAGAAGGGATCGCCAGTGCTTCAAAGCACTGTATGGGGAAAATCGGTTAGGGCGTCTCCTCTTACTTCCTATCTCCATGGGTTAACACAGGTGGACAATTTTGTTTTCACAAAGTCTGGGTAGTTGTACACAAAGGCAGTGGTAGACGTCTAGCATCCACTTAAAGAAAGCTTGTTTGACGTCGACCCCCCTCCCCAGTGTTGAACAAGGGAAGCCAAATTCTTAAGGTAAATCTTCGATATCAAACCATGTAGCGTCCTCACAACCAAGGGGCAGACAGGATCATATGGACCCTGCAGATCCTGAGCCTACCACCGAATAGCCGATGGTTTTAGTCACTGTGAAGACGAGTCTGTGTAGGTATTGACCTAGCCAGAACGCCGAGATTGCTCCTAATCGACCCCCGGGGCTGAAGGTTCTCTTATAGAAATGTTCCTGTAGCCTAATTTACTACTTCATTCTAGGGGATTTAAAGCATTTTTAAGTTAGTATCGGTATCTCGTGCAAGAGCTTGGAAGGAAGGAAAAGCTAAAAAACCCACTAACAAAATAATTATACCTGTAAGTTAGACGAAGGAGAGGTGAAATAATCCTTCATGCATGGCGGTGTAGATAACAGGTGGTCTTCTGAGGACCATCAGCCATTTTATTTCTGATCAGAAGGCGCGAAAAATTCGCAGTGTCCACCCTAGAATTTGAATTCCGGACCTCTCGACTTCCAATTACATCCCGAATTCATGCTGTAAGTTGGGAAAAAACACCTTACATTCTCCTCACAGGGATGCAAGGACCCAGTCGTCAAATCCTGGGGATCACAAACCTGTTCAACATATTTGACCACCTGTTCAACACATTTTCGTTCGAGCGCCTCCTAAGAAGGCAACACTGGCAAAGAATTGCGCAGTGGCTTCGTGGGGTCCGAATTCCTAGCCGGAAGTGTTCTAGTTACACCACGAAGGCATGCGGTAAGCAGGGTAAAAATACCATACAAACTGTATTTTCTAATAACGTCATTGAATCATTCCTGCGTGATTATTTGTTATATACACTCACTTCCAAAAGTTAAGCACGAAGATGTAAAATGCAAAAAAATCAAAAAATACTGCATTGATTGACACAAAATTCGGCAGGAAAGTAGCATATATATTTATGCATAAAACAAAATCAATAATTATATACAGAACTGAAAACAATATAAAACTTTTGTAAGTTATCAGATAATGACATACTGGAGATTTTAACAGAATTATGTATAAAGTGAAAATAAACAGCATAAAGTGAAAAAGAAGAACATTAATAGGGTATGTGATACCTCCCTCATCTGTATACAAAGTTTACACCTTGTGACCATGCTTTCCATTAGGTGGTCAACCACCGCAGAATTAAGCAATCGCCATCCTTCTTGTAGAGCAGTTTCCAGCTCAATAAGAGTGGCTGGAGGTGGGAAACGTGAAGGTACAGCACAGCCGAGAGCATCCCAAAGATTTTCAATGGGATTAAGGTCGGGCGAATACACTGGCCACGCCATATACGCAATCCCTTCACTCTCCAGTTAGTCATCGACGATGTCAGCTCTATGGGAACGTGCGTTATCGTCCATTAACACAAAAGCAGGGCCAACTGCTGCGGCGTACAATCTGACAATGGGTTCTAGGACTTCATCTCGATACCGGACAGCCGTCAAAGAACTCCGTTTAAAGATGTGCAGGTCGGTGCGATATCCTAATGAAATCCCTGCCCGCACTATAATGCTTTCGCCTCGGAATGTGGGATGTTCGGTGATGTTTTGGGACTGATTGCGTGTTCGTTGTTCACGTCATATCCTTATACGCTTGTCATCTGGCTTCAGAGCAAATCTTGACTCATCAGTAAAAATGAAACACATTCCAATTGACATGTTCCCGGCACCACTGTAATCGTGCCCCTCTTAATTGGACGGATAGAGGAACACAAACTCGAGGTATCCGGGCGAACAGTCCACTCATATGTAATCTTCGGCGTACAGTAGCTGCAGATATCGCCTTACCAATGGACGCTGTAACTATAGATGTCACACGTGTGGAGGTCACTCTGCGATTCCGCTTAGCTACAATAGCAATATATTGATCTTCCGCGGGGGGTTGTAACCCTCGGGCGACCGGCTACTGGCCTTCGGACAACTGTCTGTGTGGTTTGGAATCGTTTCCATAAACGTGAAATTACAGAATGATGAACGCCGAAGAAAAGAGCAACATGTGTGATCGACTGTACTGCTTCAATGCGCCCCACAGCACGCCAGCGCTCAGAATCTTCCATTCGTCTTCTGGAAGTCATAGAAACACGTATGTCTTGAAAACAAATTGTACGAAAGTTTTAAACACTTTCTATCAGCACTTAGAATCAACTTCTGTAACCCTTCATAAAGTTGGCTTCTTATAAGACTGTCTTTTTTGCATATTTCTTGACATGAAAGCGCGATTGGCTGTTACCTAACATATTTGCATACTTCTATCTACCTCTGCAGCGAATTGCAGCCTCCTCAATTCTGATTAGCATTTTCTTCTGCGTGCTTAACTTTTGGAAGTGAGTGTAAATAGCTAAATAAATACGTAACAATATAATGTAAATCTTTATTTTTTTATATGCGAAATTATCAAACTGTATTCCATTTGATAATATTGAAATGAAGAAAAAAAGTTAGATTACGCTACAGAACTACGTATTTGGAGGGGGAAAAAAGGACAGACCCTTAAAGCATCTGTAGCTCCATTAGTCAGAATTATGTCTTCAAATGACGCTGGCACACCATCTCGCTTTTGAATAAACTTAGCCGCTTGTTGACGAACAATCAGCATTCCAGGACAGGCAGTGTATGAACCTAGATCGTAAGAAACAAAATTTAGACATTTGTGTTTTTGAAAACGCTCTTTAAATCAGCATCTAAAAATGTTAATAGTAAAAATTAGCTAAATATTGTTAAATATTAAATTATTAATTATTAAAATTGTTAGCTATTTGTTAAATATTAAATGTACGCGCTCACGTATTTTTACTTTTTCGGCGCAGTTTTCTCTTAAATTTCGTCACGCGCTGCATTGCACTGGAAAATGAAACAATTTTAATGACAATTCTAAATAAATAGCTAAATAAACGCAAAATCCGTAACAATACGTAGTTTTTTAAATAAGATTTCCTTAAATTAGTTTGATATATAAGTGAGAGTTAAAAAGTAAGGTAATGAGCCTTCTTAGAGGCAAATTTCATACCTTCGGCTGATATTCAGTGGCAGAGCACTGTTAAAGATTACTTTTCAACACAACCGTCATGTCTTGTATAAGCATTTCTTCTGACAATATACGATGCCGAAATAAAAGAAATTAGCGTCAAGAACCTGTAGCCATTTTATGACGGTTCGCTGAAAGTCTGAATCGATTGTAAGTTGCCTGATCTGCAAGTTCTTCTTGAAAGGCTTGTAGAAATAAAAATCACTGTGTGGTAAGTTCGGGATCTAAGGAAGACGATTCAATACCTTCTAAAGGGAACTAAAATCACTAATGGCAAGTTCTACGTCTAGTCGGACGTTATCATGCAGCAATACGACGGTTCTGAAAGATGTCCTAGTAGGTTCCTACAAGCTGCCAGGGTGTCATAAAAACTGGAAGCATTCATTGTCATTTGTTTGCGATAACATCGACAGCGCAACGTCGTGAAGGTTCGAAAAGACCGTCCCAAAACTTTCTTTACCGAAGAAGCTATTTTGAATTTCTTGAAAGGAAGTGGCGATGGCTGTTTCCACAACATGGATGTTTGCTTCACCTCAGATATCACGTGGTAAACCTTAGTTTCATTCCATGAAATAATACGGTGCTGGAACAGAACTTCTTCCCCATTAAACTGCATAAAATGTATGAGAAACAATTTTATCCTTTCGGCCTGTGATTATTTGTGAGCTGCTTAGGCACTTAACATGAGCGCATCTTCTGATAGGCCAGCTGCTCATAAACAATACACACTGACTACTTTACTAAAACATGGATGTTTGCTTCACCTCAGATATCACGTGGTAAACCTTAGTTTCATTCCATGAAATAATACGGTGCTGGAACAGAACTTCTTCCCCATTAAACTGCATAAAATGTATGAGAAACAATTTTATCCTTTCGGCCTGTGATTATTTGTGAGCTGCTTAGGCACTTAACATGAGCGCATCTTCTGATAGGCCAGCTGCTCATGAACAATACACACTGACTACTTTTTTTTTACACTGCTAAAGAATACTTGCGGGAAACAAGCCCTTGCAGTATGATGTGCGCCCTGCAGAAGCCAAAATGGTATTTATTGAGTCTTAAAAACAGAAAAAAGTTGCGAAGTCACATCTAGATAAGGATTCCAAAGGACTATCTTGGATACATATGACATTCTTGATTGCAACATACTTCGAGTTTCTTAGCACTTCGAATGAGATAATTATTTTGTGTGCGAGCTCTATAAAATGTATTGTCAGTCTGTAGCAGATTGTTCGGCCAATCATAATGTTGCGTGTATATGGGTTCGTAATAGATTAAACGCACAAGTCCAATAATAGATTAATAAAATTAATTCTTATCAAACGAAGTATATCAGAACTCGGGAGTTTTCCTCAGAGATATTCGTACTAGTGTTCACAGTATCACGCAATATAATCAGTAGTGTGACAAACTGTAACAGCAAATGAATCATTAGGAAAACAACCAGCTGGTTATTATTAGAGACTTACTCTTTCGGACTAACTTAAAGAAACTCATTTTTACAGCCAGGGTGTAAAACGATCGGCGAGGGAGAATGTCTTGAAGGCTAATGGGTCTCTATCCCCTAATGCTTTTATGATGCCGACTTGTTCACGGCTGTTCGCTGTTCTTTTGTGAGAAGAGACGAAGCAGTGGAGTTGAATGAACATGTAGTCAGAGAAGGCTGTGGGAAATTCGCTACTATTCATCATTTATTTAACCACGAATGAATTTGTTGTTCAGTTTTAAATAAATTTAAAAAGATAATCCTGTCTTGCTATTTTTCCATAAAAGCTCGAAAACGTTACAGTAGTTATACTTCAAACTACTAGAAACGTTAAAATGCAACCAATGCAAAGCGCATCTAACGAGAAAGCTAACTCTGATATCTCAGTTCATGCGGAAGTAACTCGCAACAACAGTAACTAAGCAACTGTACTCAGACGCCCTTTCTCCGACCTTTTATAGCTTTCAACCGATCCCGAGATATTTCTAATACTTTTTGGTTCCCAAAATGACTGGAAAGCAATAAGAGGATGGATTTACGGTTACAGCTAACATAGTGGTCAAATTTCAATATAAATTACCGAGATATCCATTTTCTCAATGTTAAATGCCCGCATTATTTTTCCATCTTGCGCTCACAAGTCATTAGGCGAATATCCATTTACAATTATTAAAGCCCGAAAAACGCATGCGTGCGATGTTATCGTCTTGCGATGATTTGTAGGTACTTTATTTTTTACCACGATATTTTCCACGACAATGCTTTTAAACTGCTAAGTTTTTGAACGATTTTATTTTTGACCGCGATATTTTGTAGTACAATGTTTTAGAACTGAGATGTTTCCTCTTCGCTTTACTTTTCTCCCATGGTGTTTTTGTAGCACGAGGTTTTTGCCCTGCGTTGTTTTCTCCGAGACGTTTTCGTCGGCGATGTTTTTGCCGCGATGTTTTCGGCTGTAACCTAAAATATAAGATTAATAATTCTACAACATCTAATGTGATGCTCTCATGCTCGTAATGGCAGAATACTAAAGATATTCATGGCCTCTAATGACTACTTTTGAGATTCATAAATGCTTTCTACAAAGAAGAATTTATAACGAATGTTTTCACACATGAGAAGAACTTTTTTGCTAGTGCAATTGATTTCGGTTCATTTAGAATTTGATCCTTCCTAATTCGTGATTTATACACCTTATATTTGACTGCACCTTGCTTAAAAATGTCTAAAATTGCCTCAATTCCAACTGAAGGTTCTTCCAGATTTCCGACGTCTTTCTATTATTCATTTTGTTTAGTTTGCCTTTGCAATTTCAAACGATAGTAATCTTCTGTGAACATCAAAGAATGCATTTGCATTGTGAAAGTCCATAATTATCAAAAGATTTATTTTGATATGAAAATTCAGCATTTTGGACAGCAAGTGCTTTTTTTATTAAGGCACTTAAAAAGTAAAATAATTTATCCATATTGCATCTGAAGATCAAAGTGTATTTGCCTGATGCGAGAAAATAAATAATTTAAAAAAATAATAAATGAAAATTCAAAAATAAGACATACCAGTTTTACCTCCTAAACAGTTTTCTAAGATGGTCATGGCTCGCTTCTTCGCGTCAGATGGGAACTCAGGACTTTGCAAAAGAGCTCGATTAAAGCACAGTACTGACACCTAAAGAAAAATTATATTCAAACGTTGGTTTTCAATGATATGATTCTTTAGATCTGCCACATACTTGAAAACCATGATTGCTTTCCCATTCATTTTACTTCTACGGCAATTAGTGGCCGCGTCATGAAAAGCATTCATGAAATTTCTTTGAAATGCCATTCGAAATGAGAGCTCTGTCATTTCAGAAATGAACCGAGTATTAATCAAATTTAGTTATTGATTAAAATGAAATTTGTGGGTATTAGAAAGAAATTCACATTTTTAAAGTTGATAAATTATTTTCCTTTTCTTTTAACTTCGATAATTTTTCTTTTTTTTTTAACTTCAATGTAATCATGGGGAAAACAAATTCCAGATTCGATTCAAATATGAACAGATCACCAAATTGTGAAATGTTTTGATGTCTTTAACGATCACTTTTCGCCAACTTCCTTTACAAAAGATTATACAGATATCAACTGGCTAAATTTAAAAGGATTTATTTAGTCTTTAATAGATAGCCTTTCATTTTTCTATGCTACCTATTTTAGCTATTTTACACTTAATTTACTCTCTCAGTGCAAAATTACATAAAATAAGAAATTAAGGTGTGAACTAATAACAAACCGAAACTGTTTTGCGACTGACCTATTCACCAATTCAGCTAGAGCAAGAGTAGTATGGAACAGCGTTATTTGATCCACTTGTTGACCATTATTCAAGTTTTGGTTGCTGATTTATCAGAACAGCAGGATAAAAGATATAATTCGTAAAGATTTTAAAGTTGTAAAAATTAGTTTATAAAGAACTTGGTTTATTTCTGAAAGTTGTTTTTCTTATTGCTAATCCCCTTGGGGCAGGAAAGCTTCCACCAAGTCCAAGAGACCTTGCCGCACAAGTGAATCGCTGACGTCGTCTTGCTCAGCCGACAGCTATCTCAGGGAGACGCCTATACAATCCAGTAGGTGAGCAGGAAGGGAACAGGCACATAAGGGAAAGGTCCTTTCGCCCCCCCGTTGAATTTCACACATCGAAGATGCCCGCTTCTGAATTTGGCCATGGCCGTTTGGAGAGATCTACATTTTTTACTCTGTAATGACAGGCTTGGTTGCTTAGCGATATTCCAATGGTGAGCAGGAGAAATTTTCCATGCCATGTTCGTTTTATTTTTATAGTGGGAATGTATTTTCAGGTGGGTTTAAATCAGTGGAAGTGAGGAGAGAGAGATCACAATCTTTCCTTGCAAGATCGTCAGCTATTTCATTACCATACACCCCAACATGGGACTATATATTATTTACGCCGTCCAAGCTCAAAACGTTTAGGTATGATATTCAACAATATGCGGCTAATCCTTGGCGATGGGTAACATGCAGCTTCACTTGAGGGGAAGTAGCACGAGGGCTGAAAACTGACGGCACCTCTATGCTTGTTGGTCCGCGAAAGGTATTTATTTCCCTTCTACCACCTATTGGAAAGCCAATAGAGGTATTTCCCGATCCGCCATCTCAGACGCGCCCCTTAGGGATTATAGGCTCTCCAAGGGACATCCGAAAATAAATGATTTAAACTAATTTATTTGAGTTATGAGAATTTATATGACAATTTAAAATGCATATCCCCTTTACTTTTTAGTGTTTTTTTTTCTCGTGGAAGGGAGGATAATTGGATCAAACGACTTTGCTTCTATTCACACTCTTGAAAATAATATCATGTATAAACAAATGTGTAAAGCGGTAATGCAATATCTTTAATAAAGTTCTCAGTTTTTAATTTTCAGATATTCCAAAACAATGACTTGATAGACTTGATATCGAATTATATAATGATAAGTGAAACTTTTTAACAAGTCAATAGTTATGCAAAAGTAAAATCCGGAGGTTTGTATCTAACGCAGTCGGGCACTGCTATAACAAATCCCCTGATATTGCGAACGAACTTTCTGGTCCCGTCCACTTTCGTACACATTAAATGTTATTTTATACTGTTATAGCGAATCTGCAAGAGTATGGCAATCAGATATAACGAAATATATGGCTACGTTTCACTCAAACCTTTTTTTTAATTCCAAAATTCCTGCAAAATTTGACGGTAGAAACAGTCTAAAAGCATTCAGATTTTGTATTACTTTCAAAACGACTTTTTTAATGTTTTGTGTGTTGCCTTTATTTACTAAATATAATGTTCTTCATGACATGTGACATGTCATGTTTTATTAAATATCTTGTTCTTAAACCACATAAAATTCAATTCAACAACAATATCAAAGAATACATTGGTGTGCAAAAATTAAGGACGAAGTCGAAAAATTAGCATATCAGCTGAACGAAGAGGCAGATCGGGCAGAAAGACCAATCAGGAGATTAAGTAAGGTGATGTACGGTAGCACATGCGCAGATATGCAGGTAGACGTAATGGGGGAGTGTCTGAGTAGTATAAAGCATGTTGTCGGTGTAAGATCAGTATTTCTGGCAAAGAGATTGCACGCCGTATAGCAGTTAAAATCACACCGAGTTGCTGCCTCAGCGAGAAATGGCGAATAATCAATCGGTTAGACGACATCTGGATGCTTTTACCCGAGGTCGAATCATTGGGAAGTTGGAGGAAGGCCGCAGTGTGACAAGTGTGGCTGCAGAGTTCGGAATTGCTCACAGCATCGTTTCACGACTTTGGAGACAATTTCAAACTACAAGAACAGCTATCCGGGGGTTTAACAGTGGTCGTCCACGAGGAACCACACCCGCAGATGACTGGTATATTGCCTTACAGGCCAGAAGAAACAGGCGGCAGACAACGGGAGAAATCGCTAGACACACGACACAGGCGACTGGATGACCGATATCGCGTTTTACCCTGGCCAGAAGACTGCACGGTGGTGGTCTGTTTGCACGAATCCCTGTACGGTGTGTACCTCTAACGCTAACCCATCGGAGAAGGCGTTCTCTGTGGTGCCGGGAACACCGGAATTGGAGAGACAATGAATGGGGACGAGTACTCTTTACAGATGAGAGCAGATTCAGTCTGAGTAGCGATTCTCATCGCATACTCATCTGGAGAGAGCGGGGAAGCCGCAATCATCCCTCGAACATCATTGAAAGGGACAGGTATGGAGGTGGCGGCGTTCTCGTTTGGGGAGGCATCATGCTTGATAGTCGTACAGACCTTTACATCTTCGACGCAGGATCAGTCAACGGGACCCGTTATTGTAACGAGATTCTTTTTCCATATGTGCGTCTTTTTAGAGGCGCTATGGGTCCGCAGTTCCTTTTCATGGACGACAATGCACATGTCATCGCATAGTAGGCAGCTCTTAAAGAGTGAGGATATTGAACGTATGGATTGGCCAGCACGATCTCCGGATCTCAAGCCCATCGAGCATGTATGGGATTTTCTAGGCAGATGCTTGGCAGCTCGTACCTTACCACCAGTAACGATTCCGGAGCTTCGATTGGCGCTGCAAGACGAATGGGCAGCAATGCCTCAACAACTCATTGACACCCTCATTCTCAGCATGGGTAGACGCCGTGAAACCTGCCTAGCAGTCAGGGGAGATAATATCCCCTATTAAAGACCGGATGTTTCTTGCTTGACACCCATCACAGGGATGTTTCGGCCTTCAGTCGCATTACGCTCCATGCTACTTTTTCAATAAAGCTTCTTTTTATCCCTCTGATTTCTCTTTTAGTAATTGTTGCTTACATTAGTCTTCAGTCTTGCATATGTGTCTCTCGTATCGTTCCATAAGTCTGCACTTCCTTTTCTCTTTATTGTTTTTGTTCTTTTACTCATGTCCATACGTATTAGGGAACTTACGGTATTAAATGTGTTGATTTGGAAAGCTTTTGTACAAAGTTATATTGAAAAAACCGTCTCGTCCTTAATTTTTGCACACCAGTGTATTTAGAAACAACAAAAGGGCATATCTTTAGAATTTCCGATACACAGCCTCGCGCGTTGGAGGTTAAAATGTTTTACTCGGTTTTACTCGAGTGTTGCAACTGCTCGCTTTGAAAATGTGGAGTTTGTTAATCAAAAATTTGTTAAAGGTTTACAAAATTTGAAATAGATAATAAAACAAATTCAAAACTCGGGCATCCAAATTCCCATGTTCAGTTGGATGACTACATTATTCAAAACTGGATGCTTCTAGGTACCGTTGTTTTTTTCACAATGCGAAAAACATTCGTGCAGATTCTTTATTATTTAATTTCTTTAACTGTAATACATGGCGGTAATACTTGATGGGAACAGTTCGAAAAGTGAACCAAGGCAGAAAGTGAAACGATGCAAACTACCGTGTTGAGACTAATAGCCCTTTGGGTGTAACGGCCCTTTGGGCTAAAACATGCTGTTAAAATATCCACGTTTAGGATATTGGGATCTTCATTCCATTCATAAAGGAAATATCTTCATATTTTCCTTTCTCTTTAACTCCACTTTTCTGTATGTACTACACAAAGGCTATGGGAGACAGGTGTGTCATTGAACTTTAGGTGAACGAAGATACATGAGCTTTGAGTCAAAAACTGTAAATAAGTTCTCTGATTTCACCCAAATTCCTTATTCGAGCTGCCAGGTAGAGCTCTATTCAAGGCTGATTTTTGGATGGAAATTTTAAATTTTCGCTGTTCAGATGAAAAGAAGCATCTCGTTTGCTTGCGGTTTTTCAGTTGACTCACCTTTTGGAGAAAGGAAAGTTTTCATCCTTATCGTTTTGTTTCGTTTGAGCTCTGCGTTTTTAGGTGTTTTGAAATACAAAGCTATTCTTTGTTGTTGTGGTTGTTTCTAATCCCCTTGGGGCAGGAAAGCTTACACAAAGTCCAAGAGACCTTGCCGCATAAGTAAATCGCTGACGTCGTCCTGCTCGGCTGATAGCTGTCTCAGGGAGACGCCTATACAATACAGTAGGTGAGCAGAAGAGGCAGGGAGGGAACAGGCACACGAAGGGAAGTAGATATTCTTTAAAATGTTCATTAAATCTTTGGGTCACAGCCAGATATATATTGGAAGAATTGATCAAGAATCGATTGGGAGAATTGATAGGCAACAGATCTGAACTCAATTATTTACGATCTGTTGCCCTTCACCGAGGATTGTCTCCCGTAGTCATTGATAAAGCTCTTCGCAAGTTCTCATCGAGCCATCTAAGAACACATTCTGATGCTAGAAATAACATTAATAACCTGGTTGTGCTTCCATTTTATCCTTCTATCAGTTACAAAATTGCACGGATTTTACACAGGTTTAATTTTCATGTTGTTTTCTCGCCCATAAAAAAAATCCGAGGCTCGGTTTTTAAAGATTCTATTTCTGACTTTTAATTCGTGGGAAATTAATAGCATATCGTGTAAGTGTGGCTCAAGTTATATTGGCCAAACGAAAAGAGCATTAAAGTTTCGCATAAAGGAATCTTACGTCCGAAAAGGAGAAATTAACAAATCTTCAATAGCTAATCGTAGTTGGAAATTCAATCCCAAGTTTGATTTGGGTTCTGCTAAAATTATCCAGAAAGTTGGTTCTATTGGGGAATTGGATTTTCTTGAAGCTTTTCAAATTCACAAAAATTTATCCTGTTTAGTCAATGACTTTAATTCCAATCCAGTCTTGCCTAATGCCTTTAAAATTCTACTAACTTAACCCTGAATTTTTTGTTACTATTTCTGCCGACAGATGGCGCTATCGGCCTGTAGGGTATAAATATGATCGACACTCGCTTTTTCGATTTGCAGAATTTTTTGCTCCTGATAAAGGGGGACCCGTTTTGCCCTCGAAATCGATTGAGATTTTACAAAATTTACGCCGAATACAAGGTTGTCGATTTGCCTGTTCTATTTTGCATGTCGGCGTGATTCTCTTGCGCCTTGAGGGGATATTTATTTATTAAATATTAAATGCACGCGCTCTTGTATGTTTACTTTTCCGACGTAGCTTTCTGTTCGAATTCGTCTGCGTTGCACGGGAAAATAAAGCAATTTCAATTATAATTCTAAATAAATAGCAAAATAAATAGAAAATCCGTAACAATATTATAAAGTTAAGACCTTTTAAGCAATACTTAATTTCTACCGTCGCTTCATTTCCGCTACCAAAACCAAAGCTCTCTCACATGAGCTGCAAAAGACTCCTTGCCCCCTTTCCGTCCCCCCTCAAAAAACTAACTTCTCCACTTTGACTGAAAAACAGGATAAAGTTTTTAGTTACCTTGTCAGGACTGAGTGTTCGGTGCATACTCTTTGGCGAACATATTCGTGAAGTAAACGAAGTCCTGATCTTGAACAGGGAGCTGAATGCAGCTATGGTAGAATGCTGTGATTAAATGGTAGAATAACTACACCTAAGAAGGATTTAAAATCCTCTTTTATTAAACCACAATTATATACAGCCACTTCCCAACTCGGGAGGGATAGCAGAAAATAATGACCACACTTGGGTCTAATTTGAACAATCAAATAATTTAAATAAAAATAGACATTAAGTAGTCGCTGCTCACAGAACTATAAACGCGAGGTTGGCCTCTATTCTAAATGGTGCGTAGCAAGATTTAACTAATACTACCGCACTTAGATTTCCTTCAATAAGTAATAGAGTAATAGCGCTAAGGCTTAGAATTTAAATACTAGCTGGTCAGCGAACGTCGGACAGAGCAGCAGTGATCTGAGACTAAAAGCTCTCGCACACCGAGTAGTTAGTTCCTTGCTAACGTTTAAATATAAACTTGGCTCCACTTTAAATTAGCATAAAGCTGAAACGCGCGCTCATTCTAACGGAAAGTTGAAATAAGAAATCATAGGAAAGGGGAAATTAAAATAAAACTTTGTTAAACTAAAACTTTACAACCTGACGCACTTGCCAATTCTGATACATCACTTCAATTGCAACTTTTGGAAACGCGTCCTAAGATTTTACTGTGACGTGTCCGAATTTAAAATTTATTATGTGGAAAGTCTACTGAAAAAGTTCCACCATACAGAAGTTAACGCTGTTAAGACTTTAAAGATCTCCATTGTTTAGTGAACGCTTTTCTCGTTGCCTGATGCGATATTTGTGCAGGTTATCACTGTTCAACCATTCGCTCGCATATTCCTTACACAACGGATCGTAAGATTCTTTGTTAACTAAGGTTCCTTATTAGCCTAATTTTAAACTAGAAATAATTTTCTGAGTGATAATTTGGAGAAATCTGTATTCCTTGCGGTTTTAGGGCCCATTTTACTGTGACTGTCAAAAGAATCTTCAGACTTGGAAGAATTTATTAAGAGTAAATAAGTTAGCTGAAATTTAAATTTAGGGCTAGATAATAATTTTGACTGGGGAAGAAGATTTTAAGACTAAGAATTTTTCTTAGTTTATAAAATATTTTTCAGAAGTTTGTTGGAATCTCTTCGTCTTATTTAATGGAAAGCTTTTTAGTATTCTCTAACAACTGAAAAATGAAATCGACTGCAGATGAGTCGCTTAGATTTAAAAACAAAATGGATTCGGATATTAATAAATTGATAGAAACTCATGTCATTCATCGTTTTCATTAAACTTATTTATTACAGGTTTAGTTCGTATTCTCACCCCTTTTGCTGTTAACCGTAACTGCATATTTGCCAGTACTGCGTGTTCTGTGCATACTTTTGGCGAACATATTCCTGAACTTCCCAACTCGGATGGGATAACAGAAAATAATGACCGCACTTGGGTCTAAACTGAACAATCAAATAATGTAAAAATAAAGTTAAATAGAAATTAAGTAGTCATTGCTCACAGAGCTATGAACGCGAGGTTGGCCTCTACGCTAAACGATCAAGGGTGCGTAGCAAGATTTAGCTAATACTAACGCACTTAGATTACTTCAATAAGTAATAGAGTAACAGCGCTAAGGCTTAGAACTTAAATACAAGCTAGTCAGGTGGACGTCGAACAGAGCCGCAGTGATCCGAGACTAAAAGCTCTCTCACACCGAGAAGTTCCTTGCCAACCCT
Source organism: Stegodyphus mimosarum (assembly GCA_000611955.2). Lineage (NCBI taxonomy): Eukaryota > Metazoa > Arthropoda > Arachnida > Araneae > Eresidae > Stegodyphus > Stegodyphus mimosarum. The sequence continues at coordinate 296,824 of KK120283.1, forward strand.
TAAATACAACACTTGGGTCCACTTCAAATTAGCATAAAGCTGAAACGCGCGCTCATTCTAACTGGAAGTTGAAATAAGAACTTACAGGAAAGAGAAAATTAACATAAAACTTTGTTAGTTTAAACTAAAACCTTACATATTTACTATTAAATTCATTAACAATTAATTCATTAAGATAACCCAACTCACAAATACTGTTTTACTTTCTTACGAATTTTAATAACAAATAGAGATATCTATTTATAGGAAGCATTCCTTTTTGAGCATTCCTTTTTTTACCCTAAATCTGGGCGGTAAAATAAAAACAAATATCAGAAGTACGGCTCAAAATGAGCCTTGCCAATACGTTTAGCAAAGTCTGAGAAATTAAAAAAAAACTTGCAAAATTACATTGCAAAGTTACATGTGGAGCTTCGAAATAGTTTCTTTGTATGATTTACTAACATTCGATTTGTATGCATATTCAATGCGCAAATATCCACGCAGCAATATTCTTTGAATTTTTCATCAATATCTGTAGAGTTAATATTACAAATGCACCCACATATCTAAGATAAAAATATATGTAACTCAGCTTTATAATTTAATTTACTAATAGTCTCTTAATTCCTTATTTTTTAATTTGGGTATTCCGTTTCTCTATTCTAAAAATAACAACATTTCTGGACTGCGCCATTTCTAGATTAATCGATGCCACAAAGCTTGCGTACCGCTGATGACGTAGTTAATTGGGAACCTAAAGTCTGAGGACTGAAACCTTTATAACTTAAATCTTTCTTTTAATAGACTGCCATACTGGATAAATGCGCACTTTTAGCCTTACCCTCTGCACTGCTTGGATGTCGCCGTTCTGTGTTTCCCTTGCAATAGTATCAAAAATATAAATGCTGTGGAAAATAGGCACGATTAGAGTGCCCAGTAAATTGCGGCCACAAATGTCAATTTACATAAAAATGGAATTTAATCCACCTCGACTGCCAGATTTCCTAGTCATGAAAGATTTAACATTCTACGCAATCAGAATTCCTCCTCTTCAATATGCCCTTTACGTGTCTACGCCATCAGTATTTTCTACGTCTCAGTGTTCCGACATCAGTACTTCTAAATTTCTTTTTATTACATATATATCCTTTGAATGCCAGTATACATTGTAATCACGAGTCTTCTGTTTTTATAACTCTGTAAGGTTTATAATGCGTTTTGTAACAGTTATTTTAAGTTTTGTATCTTTCCTATCTTGGCCCACCAGCGGCCGAGCGGTAAAGACGCTGAACACTGGTAGTTCGGTCCGAGGTTCGAATCCCGCAAACGGGCTGGCTGCATGGGCGTTTTCGTGGTTTTTCCCATGTGTAACGTGCATACGAGCCAGTTTCCCTTAGAAAGTCCTCCACGAAAGCATCCCTCCCTTTAGACAGATAGCCCTCGCATGCTTTGTCATAATTGAATAACCTAACCTAACCTAACCTAACCTTTCCTATCTTATTCTAATTTCAGTTTACAATTTCCTGCCAGAATGTGAATTAAGAAACGCAGAGAATGCAAATGAGAATGAGTTCTATTTAAGTCGTGACTTAACCGACTTCAACAGACAGAGTCTGATTTCCTGACTAGCGCGCGTTTGCCTTCTGGCCACATCTCTCTTAGCTGTTACTACGCTCGGCCATATCTAGGCCCCTGCTAGGCTTCGCCGATTCAATTAATACTCAGGAGCCAACTAGTTAGATTCTGATAGCTTCGGCTATATTTATTCAAGAACTTTAGTTAATTTTAGTTCAAATTATTAGTATTTAAGTTCAAGCCCGAGTGGTGGCTTTATTGCAAAGTTCCAAGCCGGAACTGATTGTAAATGTATTGAACAATAAAGGGTTTTAAACCCTTCTCAACTTCTCAACTTCTGTTCACACACTTAAGCGGTTATTCGCTTGTAAAGTGTTCGTGGGGTTTTAAGTAAGAACTTAAGATTTAAAGAGTTGAACCCTACAATTCTTTAGTTGTATAGCAAATAAAAATCCGCTGTGTAAATGAAAAATTATAAAAAACAGGGTATTTAGCATATTGCTTTATAGATTTTAATAAAACAGCAGG
>KK120283.1:298924-370084 GCA_000611955.2 Stegodyphus mimosarum
TAAAGTTTACTTCCAGATCGTGCTTTCCGAGAAATCTGTTAAAGTTAGTTTTAACAATCTAGAACAGTGATTTTCAACCGATGGTACGCGTACCATTGATGGTACGCAATAGGTGGTACGCAAAGACACAAAGTATTTTTAACTACTAAATTCAAAAATCTCCTGAGGAAAAAGAACGAGTGATAGAAATTTCTTGTGATCGAATTCTAACTGAAGATTTAAAAAATAACACTCTCATTAACTTTTGCCCGAACCGAAAAAAATAATTTTAAGACATTTCAAATAAAACTATTAAATTTTTATTGCCTTTTTGCACAACCTATTTATCTGAACAAATATTTTCTTCTATGTTATATCTGTATTATATGCGGCTTAAGTATCTGTTTGTCACCGATAGTTTATTGGTTGCTTGCGTAACTGTACTAGCCAATGGGGGTGAAGTCTTTATTATATGCGGCTTAAGTGTCTGTTTGTCGCCGATAATTTATTGGTTGCTTGCGTAACTGTACTAGCCAATGGGGTGAAGTTGCCACGGCATTCAAATAGTCCATATACACTGATACCACACATGCAGTTATCATTGTTTTAATTAAATTTTCATGGTATTTAAATATTTTTAATTCATACAATTATTGCTTATGCATTTAACTATATTTACATGTGAATTACCTAGAAACTTGGAAACGTTGAGAAATTAAAGGAGACGAAACCCACTAACGAGTTGTGCGTAGTACATCTCATCAAGTAGGTTTACCCAAACTTTTACGCTAAATATCCTTTCGTGTAAAGAGTTTAAAATTTTTCCCGATTTTATTCCGACATAGTATTTTAAACTGAATTTTCAGCCGAACTCAAATTGAGCGTGTCAGGGGAACGTGAACATTTGTTTGCATAATCGCGAGCTTAAAAATGATGGAAAGATCTACACAAGAAATGTTGTGTACAAAGAGATCTTTGACATGTGAATTAACATTTTATTATTTAAATCACCTTTATTTATTGAGCTAGCGGTGGCTTTTAAGAAATGTACCGCCGGTGGTTTCTTTCATTGGATTCTACTTTAAGCAATTAAGCAAATGGAAGGGGGAAGTAAGCAAAGGGGCGCCTGCCCTGGGTAATTCAGTTTGAATTAGCAGATACCTTTACACAAATCATTTTAATGACAATTCATAATATCTAGAACAGCGGTCATTTTGTATGACCGCCGGGTTTTCTAGTTTGAAAATAAATGCCAAAGAAAATTAAAAGGGGATCCTAATTTACGATGAAAACTAAATGAAATAAGACCAGAGGTAAAGAAATTGATATCTTTTCAACAGGCCCAAATTTCATACTAAATTTATAATTAGAGTATTATAACTTAAATTTTGAATAATTAATATGGTAACCAATTTTTAATGCAATACTTTTTTATACGTGTGCACGTTTAATGAAAATAGCTAATAGGTTGTGCAAATGGCAAAATATATATATTTTTAATATTTTTATTGACAAATTGAAAAATAATGATTGTTAAATGTCGTAGTGGTACTAAAGTTCTTCAGTTTTTGTTTAGATGATACACGTTACTCCATGGTTGAGAACCGCTGATATAGAGAATGAGTGCATCGTAGCGGGTTATGTCATTCAGTTTGTAACAGCTAAAAATGAACGTAGGTATTTCGTAGATATGCTCATATTCATTTAAAAATTTTTGTGGCAATGTAATATTTACCTGTTGAAAAAATGTTACGGGGTTTTGTCCCATTCCTTGAGGATCTCCAGAGTGTACATGGTAGACTTCTTCAAAAGGAAATTTTTCCCCCTAAAATGAAAGAAAATTTAATTTTCGTATCTTTACTTTACAGAATGTATTAAACAATTAGGTCTGATGAATCCATTGATTATCATTTCAGCACATTTCAAAGATAATGCAACCAACTTTTCTGTTTGCCTTGTTTTTACCCATATACGCGTTGTCTCATATGTTAGTTTCCGCATATTTTTCGGCAGAAACTCCTCTTAATATTGCTGAATGTTCGTTAGCATTTCGGCTGTTTTGTCAAGTCAAACCGACATTCAAGTTAATGCTAGCTTTGGTTCTAGTATTGATAATGTTCTCCCGTAGGATGGAACGACTCTGGAATTATCATTTCAGATATATTGTTTTATGGGCTACTAACTTCGCGTACCGAATGTTCAGCTATGATCATTCTAACCTAACTAGTGCTTATAGACTGAGATTCGTTGATCAAAATAAATTAAGATATGCCGACAGATTTTAAGATTTGTGTATTTGGAAATGATTATGGTAAACGTTGGGCACAAATGTGGCTTAAGATTATTTTTACGCATTTAGAAAAGTGCTGAAGTTTCTAGGATATGAACCGAATTAGTCTCCACACATTATCTTATTTCGAAAGTTATGCCTATTTAGTCGGTAATTTAAATCATTTGCATATTTTCTTTGAATTCTTGCTAACATGGAAATCGAATTGCTTCTCTCACTTACAGTGATACTTCTCTTAATGCCCGGATGACCTGTGCGTGGAAGGTCATTCAGTTCATGCAAAATCTATAGCCTTAAAGTTGTGATTCTCTGGAAGACTATCGGAAGAAATACTGAATTATTATTCGCCCATAATTTTACTAAGCAAAAAGTTACAATTGATTTACATTATTCTCTTCGACTTATAACTGCTGTTGAATCGATATGGCCGAAATCTTCTGGATCATGCATTTTTTTTTTATAAAGCATCCATAGCATCTAATATTACAGGCATTAACACTGCACATTTCAGCTTGATACCTTCTTCATCTAACTTAATACATCATACAGAGTAAGTGTTGTCTGTGAAATTTTGATCTTGTGAAAGGATTCTTAACTTGGGTTCAATAAAAATGAAACTTGTGAAGTAAAAATAGGACTGTGAAATTAAATTGGATCGTTATTAGGTTAAACAAATTAAACACTAGAAAAGGGAAAACTCAGCATTATTCTGCAATTTTTTTCGTTACATCATACAGATAGGTATTGAAGAAATAAACGGAAACTCACGTTTTTAGAAATTTCCTGCTGTCTTGTCCTAAACATTTATACAAACTGTACGCTGCTTGGAACAGAACTTACAAGTACTGGAATCCCAAAAGGAGATGCCATTTGACAAATAGTTTTGTTTAGTGGAAATTGCCTGAAGCAGGCTTTAGAATAACCAAAAACGGTTAGGGCAGCTATAGAAATAGGATATGTCACCCTCATATTTCACAAATCACTGGGAACACAGTGTCACATTCATGTGTTGAATGGAAGCATTAAGGCCATTAAGCATTAATGCAGATGCATACTGGCCTTGTCAAAATTGTCTTGTAGAATCATTAGAACTTTTTTGAAAGGACGAGAGATGAAAAATGAGCAATGCCGTCTGGAACAGGCGTCGCGTTTGCTGACCACTACACCACGAAGGCATCGGGAGAAATACCTTATATAATCCCCCTTTTAAATGGCGACTGGGGATTAGGGGACCCAATCTCCAAATCCTGGTGGTGAAGAATCATCATCCACCACCTTTTTTAGTTCGGGCGCCAATGTAGAGACATTAGTTAAGAGGAAGACTTTTAGGATCAAAAGGAGAAAACTCGAACAATATTTTCTCACTATTTTTCCAAACATTCTCCAAAAGATAAGAAATTTATCACGAATTTCCTATAAAACACGTCCATTTCTTGTTAATATCATGAAGACACTTCTCATTTTGTCACATTTTTCTGGAAAAATTTGATTTCTAATTTTCTTTTTCTACTAGATGATTAATAAAACCTGATCTGTTATTATTTTGTTACAATACAGTTGAAACGATTTATCTTATATTCTGCTGACTAAATAGATGAAAGTTTTCCACTGAAGTGACATTATAAAATACATGTCCACAATTTCAGATTTTGTAAAGATTTAAAATTCAGAATGAATTTACCCTATTATTAATTTGCATAATTTATTAGTAAATGAAACTAAAACTGATTTTTATTATTTTGCCATTGTTCTCTTCTTAACATTTCTTTTCAAATCTGATATTCTAATTTATAAAGCAGTGGATTTTTTTTTCTTTTTGCATGGGAATAAAGTATTGCTGCAATAAAAAACAAAATTTTTGAACAAAAAATTCTGATATTTTTCTCTGCTTAAAATTTGATACACCGATACACTTTTATAAAAATAATGAATATTGGTTTGTTGTCGAAGGTAAGCAGTTTTTGTGTCAAATTAAACAGGTAATTAAATATTAATCAACTAAGTATAAATAAATGTAATCAACTATGAATAATTTTTGTCAATAATTACAAAAATTAGTTAAATATTTTTTACATAATTGTTGGGTCAAATAAAATGATTATAAAAAATATCAAAGGTTAACAAGAGGAAATAAAAATTAAATAAAGAAGCTGTATAAGAAATATGTGAAAAAATTTATTCAAAATCTTTTATTCAATAAATACACGAAAGGAAATATAACTTTGTAGAGCTATTAGTCATTTAGAGCCAAATCCTGGTGGTGGAGAATCATCATCCACCACCTTTTCAGTTAGGGCGCCACTGTAGAGTCATTAGAATTTTTTTTGAAAGCAGGAGAGATGAAAAATGAGCAGTGCCCTCGCCGGGACTCGAACCATGGACCTCTCGATACACTCCGAGCGTGCTGACCACTACACCACGAAGGCATGCTAAGAAGGCGGGAGAAATACCTTATAGTCTTTTGATTGTTATATTCCTGCCTCTAAAGGAAATCAGTAACAGCTCTGTATGTAAATAATATAGAAAAATGGAAGTTAAGCTGGGGGTCGATGGGGGTCGTATAAAAATCAAGGAATACTAAAGAAAATTAAAATTGATAAAAATATGAATATTTATAATGATATAGACGTAAATCAATTAATAACAGGTCATGGACGATTCCCGGCTTACCTAAAACGATTTGGTATACAACAAAATGACTGTTGTAGAACTTGTAATAAAGTTGGAGATGCTCAGCACTATTTTGATGACTGTATATTAACTGGGAGTGCAAGGGTTAAATATAAGAAGAACTATAAAATTGATATAAGGAAAAACTATAAGAACTTAATAGATTACAGTAGGACTGTTATGAAGATTCTAAATACAAATAGAGAAGCAGTGGGAATTGATGTTTAAGTGTTTAAAAATCGGTTCAATAGTCAGTTTTTAATGTATATTTTAAAGGAATGTATTGTTGATATACTGAATGTTATAATTTCGATGTTTTATAATTTTAATTTTGGTATGTAGTTTGAAAACTGATGTCAAAATGTTATGATGATGTTTAATTGATGAATTATAGATTTTGTAAATTATTGTCTAAAGAGAGGATGATATCAAAAAACCTTCTTGCTAAATGTGAATAGAAATTGTAATGAATAATGTAAAATATTAGAAATGTTTGAGATATTTTATCAATTGTAATTTTTATATTTATATCTTTTGTGATGGATCATGTGAAACGAGGCAACAGAGTTTGTATTGCTCTGAATTGTATTACATGTGTATGTGTTTTTCTTTTATTGACATTAACACAATTTAAGATTTAAATAATTGGGACTGACAGATAGAATTTCCTTTCCGTTTTTATATTTTTAAATATAAGTTTTAAATTGATTAATTTTTACTTACTAGTAATTTTAGATAATTGACATTAATTTTTTCACCAATGCAGTCCTTTGTTTTGCTTTTAACACTACGCACCTGTTTTAAAAAATTTTTCTGTACTTGGAGTACATGAAATTAGAAACTCATAAATATGCTTTATTTTACAAACGGGGATTTATTTAATTTAAACATATTGCCACTGAGAACTAGTGTCTCAGTGGTTGTTAGACGGACCCCACGGTTGATGATCTTTCCGTAGGTCAGATAGGCTTTTTTTTCGGTACTAGTGGTTTTAGGGATCTTAGCATTGGCTTTCTTTACTCCCCTGTTGTTGTGGTATTTGTTGTGTGTGTTTAATTAGATGTAGATTTTAGATGTTCTATATTTTTGTGTTGGAAAAGTGGAGTTACTCTTGTCACAGTTCTGTTGGGTTTTTGATGGTAATGTATTGTGATTTTTGGTTTGTTCTTTGTTTCGGAATTGAGGCCTATTGTGTTTGATTGTACCGATTAAATCACAGACCTGTACATTTTGTTTTTGAGATTTTTAGTTATGATTTTTGGGATTTTCCCTTTTTTTTATTGGTAGTTCCCTGGTTTGTTTGTAGTATGTATGGTTACATGTTGTTTGTTCTTTTTTCTTGTAACTAACGGTGTGATTTTATGATTTTCTTTAGTTTTGTTGGTATGAATGGATGGATCGGTCTTTTAATTGCATCCATACTAAAATGTATCTTTTTGGTTTGATTTGTTTACATTATACTAACCTTTTTTTGTTGCCCGGTTCTTGAGGCTTTGGTTTTCTGGGGCTTCGGCTTATACTATGATAGTTATTACATCGTTGTATTTAACATAATTTTATTCTGGACACGGCCAGACCGACCGCTGTCTTCATTGTTTGTTGTTAGATGGGCTAGCTCTTAATTTGAGCCATACGACTGGAGCATTCCAGTCAGGTGGGCCGGAGGGCTGCGCCCCATTACTATACTATACCTTATAGTCTTTATGACTAACATGCGACATACACTGTTTCTTTTAAAACAACAAACAGGTTTAAACCAAAACTGTATCACATGAATGCATTGCAGAATCATCAAACCTTTCGAGATTCAAACAAACACTTCGGTTTTCCAAATGCACCCAAATCTGTGAGAATGAAATCATCAGATTATATAATTCATCTTTGGACAAGTGTGGGTACAGATTTTACGTCTGTTTTAAATATTAATTGAAGACATATACTTTTAGGAGAAAAGTTTATCAAAATAAGGTAGAGAGCTTTGGGAAAAACGGTTTTGACTCCAGACGCCATTCCGCAAATATAAAATTTAATTATTTGATGTGTCCTTGTAGAATATTCAGCAAACTTTCATGTTTATATACAAAACATTTCGGTAACTTTTCACGGATGTATGATGTAACTTAACATGTGTTAAGTTCGAGGAAATCACCAATTAAATCATTTGTTATTTCACTTACATACCGTATTCTCGTTTGGTGGGCTACCACGTTTTCTACTACGCAACAATTCTCAACACTCCCGGAAACAACAAACAATAAACATTTAATTTTTATTTCTGTTTCCACTAAATTCCCTGTTTCCAGAAAGAAAGTATCTGTCTAAGTCACTATTAAAGAAAATAAAATCTACAGCTCTTTTCTTTTATGAAATGCCATGTAAGGCCTGCTTGATAGCGCTTTTCCATCACCGGACGTGACGACGTACATTGCCGAGAGTGATCAAAGATTTTGCAAAAACAATCCAAAAGCGATAACGCTGTGTGGGGATGCCGTTGTGGACTTAAAGAGAAAAATTTTTTTGCTTTTTTTTTTTTTTTTTTTTAAGTCCAAAGGGGCTTTTTCCCTGAAGGACTATTGTTTTCGTTTTGCCGTTTTACGTCGGAAACATTAAAAGTCTGAATCACTTTTCAAACTTATAAGGTATATCTCCCTCATTCTTAGCGTGCCTTCGTGGTGTAATGGGGAGCACACTGAGCCGGTATTTCAGAGGTCCGTGGTTCGATCCCCGGCGAAGGCATTGCATATTTTTCATCTCTATTGTTCCAAAAAAATACCTAATGTCTCTACAAACTGTTGCCACCAAATCTTGCAGCGCTGTATTATATTTAAAGAAATTAAATAATGAAGAATCTGCATAAATGTATGTATGTTTCTCCAAATGTGATAAAACAACGGTACCTAGAGCCATCCAGTTTTGAATAACGTACGTTTCCACCCGAATAGGCGCATCTGGAAGCCCGAATTTGGAATTTGTTTTATTATCTATTTCATATTTTGTAAAAACTTTAACGAATTTTTGATGAACAAACTCAAACGATTGAAAAGCGAGCAATGGCAACACTCTACAGGGGAAAAAAACCTTTTTATCTAAAGCGTACGGAACTGTGTATCGGAAATTCTAAAGATATATTCATTTAAAAATTATTTTGCGATACTGCTGTTGAACTCCATTTTGTGGTTTAAGTGCGGAAAACATGATAATTAATAAATAAAGGTAACACAAAAAACGTTAAAAAACGCCCCTTTGGACGTAATTTAAAATCTGTAACCGCCATTTTTTTTTTTTAACTATGTGCGCATTAGTAATTTCCGCCTTTGTCTCGGATTTCATGAACTTGATCCTCGAACGAAATTACTCGCATCTATAGGTGCTTCCAAATGACGTTACTTTTTTCCTGCTCAAAATGTGTCAGCTTTGGAAACACGTCACGTGGGAAATAGGTTTTTAGTCCAAAAGGGCTTTGTCTCTGAAGGACTATTGTTTTCGTTTTGTGATTTTGCGTCGGAAACATTAAAAATCTGTATCACTTTTCAAGCTGTTGCCACGAAATATTGCAACCTTGTATTATACTTAAAGAAATTAAATAACGAAGAATGTGCATAAATGTATGTATGTTTCTCGCATTGTGATAAAACGACGGTACCTAAAGCCATCGAATTTTGAATGCCGTCATCCCGCTGCGAATATAGGCATCTGGAAGCCCAAATTTGAAATTTGGAATTTGTTTTATTAACGATTTCATATTTTGTAAAACTTTAACGAATTTTTGATGAGCAAACTCGAGGATTTCAAAGCGGGCCGTGGCAACGTTGTACAGAAAAAAACATTTTTATCTGCGGCGCGTGAGACTGTGTGTAGGAAATTCTAAAGATAAGCTCCGTTTAAAATGATTTTGCGATATTGTTCTTGAACTGAATTTTATGGTTTAAATGCGAAGACCATGATATTCAATAAATAAAAGTAACATACAAACTACTGAAAAAACGCCCCTTTGGACGTAATTTAAAATCTGAAAACTTTCAGATTTTTTTTTATAATTATTAATTAGTATAATATTTTGGACTTTTTGTGTTCAGAACAAGGTTCTGTCTTCTATTAGTTCCATTTTCAAACAAACTGCTGCTAGTTCGCCATCAACATCAAATGGAGAAGAGAAAATTCGCAAATTTACTTCGTGATTTTTAAAAATCGCTGAACATAACTGTTGAATTCTTGACTCAAAGGTTTCAACTCATTTGCAAACGATTCGCACTCAAACTCATTTTTGAGGTTCGCAAGCGCTGGTAAATTCTGGCTTCCGTTAATTGACTTTCCCAGAACCCAAGTTTACTCTGAAATGATTTAATATGTCCACAAGACTCGTGCATCAGTTGATACTGAGTTTGTAACTTAGTACCGAATTCATCGAGGTATGTTGTAATGCCGACAAGAAAGACATCATCAAGAAAATGCATGACAAGAAATGCATGGTTTGACTCGTGCATCAGTTGATACTGAGTTTGTAACTTAGTACCGAATTCATCGAGGTATGTTGTTATGCCGACAAGAAAGACATGATCAAAAAAATGCATGACAAGAAATGCATTGTTTGCTTTCTAGTTCCAGAATAACTCTTCCTATCTCATCCATGAAAAGAGGCATTTAATCTTTCAAATGATAAAGACATTTCAACGTCTTTTCCTTACTCAGCCAAAGCACTTCGCAATAAAAGGCGAACTTCATGCTTAGAATGAACTAGACCGCTGTTCCAGATATTATAAATTTTAATTAAAATGATTTGAGCGAAGGTGTCTGCTCATTCAAACTGAATTACCCAGGGCAGGCGGCGAGGACGTCCCTTTGCTTACTGCCCCACGGGGTTTCCCCCTTCTACTCCCTTAATTGCTTAAAGTAGAGTGCAATGAAGGAAACCAGTAGCGGTTTATTTCTTTCTCTGCTCAGTGGTTTCTTTTTGTCGAGAAAGCCGTTTTTGTGCAGCTTTAGCTCCTTTTCTCTCCTCTTCAGTGCTGCATTTTCTAGGAGGCGTTCTTAAAAGAAATTACATTAAGACGTAGTTTTTATTTAAAACAAATGATTGTCAATGCAAGCAAATGTTCACCTTCCCCCTGACACGCTCAATTTGCGTTCAGTTGTAAACCATTTCAAACACGGATGATTGCTGATACAAACAAATGTTCACGTTACCCCTGACACGTTCAATTTGCGTTCAGCTGAAAATTCAGTTTAAAATACAATGTCGGAATAAAATCGGGTAAAATTTTAAGCTCTTTACGCGAAAGGATATTTAGCGTAGGAGTTTGCGTAAACCTACTTGATGAGATGTACTACGCACAACTCGTTTGAAAGTTTCTAGGTAATTCATATGTAAATATAGTTAAATGCATAATAAGCAACAATTGTGCGAATTAAAAACATTTAAATACCACGATAATTTAATTAAAACAATGATAACTATCGTGATAGAATTTATTTTACTATTTGAATGTCGTGGAAACTTCACCCCATTGGCTAGTACAGGTACACAAGCAACCAATAAATTATAGGCGACAAACAGACACTTAAGCCGCATATAATAAAGATGTGAGCCAGAAATTTTAGAAACTCCCAATAGTTGCCCTCGAATGAACGCAATTTATGCAGGAAAATTGCGCTCATCACATATGCAAATTTGATTGATTTTGCAAACAAGTTTTGTTGGTGTATAATACATATAAATATATATAAATCTCTGGCATAAATTTTGTTATAACTGATGTTATTTGTGCAACAACTCCTATGTCTTTGATGGAGTTCTGTCGGTTGATATTCCGCTTAATTTTCCTCTGTTTTAGGTTGAACCTAGTAAAAGCCCTTTTTACTGTCTGGAACATGTCCTTATCCCTTGTAGTAGCCTTCGTCGGTTAGACAGCAAGTCATTTTTCCGTGCAATTCAAGTTGGCCTCAACTTCACTGATAAATATATCCAACCGAATAGTATTATTGGTGTGTATGCTCTGATCAAGAACATTGGAAATGCTTCAAATTTTGAAGCGATATGTTTCATGCTTAATTTTATATCAATGACCATTTCTCGATTTGTCGAGTTACTATCCAACACTCGCCTTCAAATACAGTTTCGAGTACTCGCAATTTTTTTGATAACAATAAAGCTTGAGCAAACGTTGTTGTCAGCTGCATCATTACGTTGGCGGAACGGCATCTGATGTGCAGTTGGTTGGTTTACTGAAATTACGACAAAACGCATAGGGTTATCTGGGAGGAATGCTTTCGTGGAGGGCATTCTGAGGGAGATTTGCTCTTATATATCTTACACTTTGGGAAAACCACGAAAATGCTCGTGCAGCCACACCGATCACCTGCAATCGAATCCATGTCGGAAGTGCCAGCTTTCTGCGGCTTTACTGCCCGGCCGCTGGTGGACCCTATCTGATATGCTCTTTTCCAAATGATGATCCACCAGCGGCCGAGCGGTAAAGTCGCTGAACACTGATAGTTCGGTCCGAGGTTCAAATCCCACGAACGGGTTGGCTGCATGGGCGTTTAGTGGTTTTCCCCATGTGTAACGTGTATACCAGCCAGTTTCCTCCACGAAGGCATCCGTCCCTTTGGGAAGATAGCCCTCGAGCGCTTTGCCGTAATCAAACAAGCCAAACATTTTTCAAATGTACCTTATCTATTCTCATTTCACCTCTGTAACTGTTGAACTTAGCGTGTTTCGTATCGTAATGTCCTTTTAAGTTATATTTCCTCAAAACCGAAATAGCTTCCGAGGATATTCCCCCCTCCCAATGGCGGGCACCTGCTTATAACGGCATTGGTCAATGCCGTTATAGGCAAGTGAAAAAAAAAGCTAAAAAAAACGCCCCTTTGTGCGTAATGTAAAATCTAAAAGCTTTCAGAGTTTACTTTTTTCATATGTATTATATTGAAGTGTATCGCGTTCACATATCATACCTTCTGAATTTTCTCTTCGATTTCATTTCCTCGACACACAGGAGGACTCGGGTAAGGAAAGACCAAATGTCTTAAATTTGGATTCATGGTGTCTACTGTCAAATATCTTTCTGCAGAATCCATCTTATACAGTGCCACTGATGAGAGAGGAAAAATTCTGAAACGAGAAAAGATAATTCAAAATTATTATTTTTTCAAAATTTTGAAAGACGTTTCAATCTGTGTACACAAACATGATGCCACCTTTACTTACGTTATTCTCAGAACTCGGGCAAAAAGAAGCATAATGTATTACTTCTAAATCTGAGACAAAAATTTCTCATAATTACAGGAACAAGAAAAGCCACCTGCGACGTTGTTGTTACTTATGCTGGTTTCTGTGATAGTAGCATCAGCCCAAGCCCGTTTGGAATTCCTCGTGGTAAGTACCGCAAATTTTACGCCTGTCGTTGGCAACAGCCTTGAGTACCAAGCAGGTGACAGTCTCCGAAGGTCTCCCACCCCTGTCCCCTTCCACCAAACTACAAAAGAGGACTTTCAGCTCGCCGCATATTTAGAGCGTTCCCATGCCTCACCGACACTATATACTTACAAACATCCATGCCTTTTCCGAGTTCGAACTCGGAACCTACGGCACGGCAGTCAGCTAAGCTAATCACTGCACCGGTTGGGAGGCTCGTGCGACGTTATACCTTGAAACATCTAAGACAGCCACTCGTTTGCTCTTCTTGAAATCGATGAGTGAGTTAAAACGGAACGCGGCTCTTTGTTTGTTATAGTCTGTACAAGTATACCAATGTGTCTAGCATAATTCTTTCGGCTATCAGATATTACACTTTTGAGACTTTCTTTATTCAACTCGATTTGAACCAAGGAAGTATTCGTGGGCAAGGTATCCATAAAAAAGAATGAACTGCCAATCAACTGCAGAGTAAAGCCCGAAAATAGCACTGAGAATTTCGTCTGCCTGTCTTTGGGCCGTAACACCACCGTTTCGAAGCTCTTGACACATAATTTCAAAAAGCCATAATTCGCCAAGCTTCCGATACCTCATCCATGGCAAGACGGTAAAACTGCTGCGTATTCGTATTCATACCTGAGTAAAAGTCTGGGCAAACGGGCTGGTTGAATGTTATGTTTGTGTTTTCCCCCCAAGTGTATAATCGATATGAAGTATATAATTCATTTTCTCTTAAAACGGCCTCCACGGAGGCACCCTTCAGGCTGATAGCCTTATAGGCTTTGTCGTAGTGTCTAGCAAGACTTGCTGTCTAACCTGTCTTGCTAGTGCTAAAGCTATCAGCTCATTTCCAGAGTTACTAAAAATTCGTTGATAGCTGGATGCATGCAGAATGTTGATTTCTAAAAGAGAAGATAACTCTTGTTGGCTTGCTTCCAGGCACGATGGTTCTGTGCTCCTCCTCAGGCTGTCCTGTGTTGCATGGCCCCGAATTTAAAACAGGTATTCTAAAAGTTTTTCTTGCATCGACGTTTTTTAAAAGAATGGTTTTAAATGCTCGATCTCCTCAGGTTGTCCCGGGTTGCATGGTCCCGAGTTTAAGTATCCTAATATTATAAATGCGAATGTGATTTTGTTTGTGTGTTTGTTTGTTACGCTTTCACGTCTTGATTGCATAACCGATCATCATGAAATTTTCAAGAAATATTTTTGATAATAGGCTATAAAATTTAACTTAGCTGTTGAAACACAAACTATATAATAAGTTTTTTAGCTTAAAAGGATTGTCGTCGTATAAACATTAAAGGTTGAAAGTTTCATAACGATAAATTAAACGATGTAAAAGTTTATCTGCGCGCGCAGGTGCGTGGCTTAAACCACGCAAACATTATTTTTAACCTTTTCTAATATATCAAAAATATTTCTTGAAAATTGCATGACGATCGGTTAAGTAATTAAGACGTGAAAGCGTAACATTTAGTAATTAAACGTTTATTAAAGCGCTTATTAATTTTTATTTGTTTAATTTAATTTATTATTTAAAATCCTTCAGGAAGGGCAGTATTTACTGAAATTTTACGCGGAGTGTATTTTTAACTTCAAAAATAAGTAATAATAACTAAATGTTTTCCTGATTATCCTGGTTAGGCAATAAGAAAAAACAAATCAAATTATTTTATTTTCTTCTCAATAGTCTTTGAAACTTATTTAAGGACATCAACGCGAGCGAAGCCGCGGATAAAAGCTAGTTATAAACAAAATGTTATTTTATTATGCCGATCAATTGCCGATGCATTTTTGGCTAATGGCCCCTTGACCATCACTGACCCTCTTTCGCCTCCCAGGAGTTAAAACTGGCCTCTTTTGGAAACCCCAGCTTTAAAGGATATACAATGTACACTGCTGGCCACCAAGTTGCAACACCAAGAAAGACAAGCGATATCAACACCATTATTTATTTAGTAGATAACATGTTGACCAAGTATCAAAGGATTAAATTTATAGACTTCTATAAAGTGTGGTTCCTTCTAGAATTAGTAGCCAGAGTAGCCGCCATTGTTGCAGATCGCCGCTGCCACACGCCTCCGCATTAATTCAAAGAGACTTTGGATGTGTCCTTGGTGTACAGCAGACCAAGCAGCTTCCACACATTGCCAAAGTGTTGAGTTGGTGATCTGGTGTGGCAGCCTAGGATGTAATTGGGTCAATGGTTCAGCAACCATGGACCACATGTTTTCTATCGGCGAAAGATCTGGAGAGCGAGCCGGAGAGGGAAGTAGTTCAATCTGGCGATTGACGAAGAACCCTTGGACAATGTGTGCCACGTGTGGTCGCGCATTATCCTGTTGAAATATGGCTGTGGTGAAGCCCTGAAGGTAAGGAAGGACAACTCACTCCAACACCTCGGAGATGTAGCACTGACTGTTTAAAGTACCGGTAATGCTTACTAGAGGAGTGCCAGAGTGATATCCAATACCGCCCCATACCATAATACCCGGTGCAGCACCCGTGTGGTGGTGCATAACGCAGCTGTTCGGCATCCTCTTTCCACGGTGTCTTCAGACTCAATCCGACCATCGTGGTGTTGCAGACAGAAGCGTGACTCGTCAGTAAAGACAATTTCATTCCATTCTGCCATCCAAATCCTTCTTTTATCGCAACATTGGCGGCAGAGACGTCTGTCATTCTGCGTCAAGGGTAGACGAAGCAATAGACGTCTTGCAGACAGACCACACTGCTGTAAACTGCGTCGAATGGTACGCGCAGTCACTGGATGATGCGTTATAGACTGAATATGCTGTGCTATGGTTCGTGATGTGACTGAGCGATCCGTCACTGGCATGCGCACAAGGTTCCTGTCATCACGTGAAGTGGTGCACTGAGGTGGATGCAATCGAACACGTCGGTCCGTCGTACCCTCCTGCATCCAACGGTCACATATCCACATTACAATTGTTTGATTTCGTCCAACCCGACTACCGATTTCCCTGAAAGCTAACCCACACTCTCGGTAGACTACTATCCTTCCTCTGTCGAACTCGATTACCATTGATCAAACGATGATCGCTGTTTACAAAGAGGCATAATTCAACGTTTTTTAAGAAAAACCACAAGAACAACACAATTGCCAAACTTGAAATCTTCGAAAACTCCAAGCCTTAAATAGCGCTTTGAAGTGGCGCCACAGGCGCGCGTGATGTGCGTCTGCGCTGAAATTCTAATCATTTGCATATCTCACCTCCGCTAATACATGTTGTAAATTTCATGTTATTTGCATGCTTCCTTCAGGGTGTCGCATTTACGGTGGACAGCAGTGTATAATGGCTAGCGTGACACCTTTAAAGAACTCCCACACTTATTGCCTCCGCATTTTATTGCTCAGAGAAACCGCCACATAAGCTGAGCATTACCAATTGTTAGTCCAAAGCGGCTTTGTTCCTGAAGGACTATTGTTTTCGTTTTGCGATTTTGCGTTGAATCACTATAAATGGCTGTATCACTTTTCAATTTGCTGCCACCAAAAGTTATCTCCCTGTATTATATTTAAAGAAATTAAATAATGAAGAATCTGCATAAATGTATGTGTATTTCCCCAAATGTGATAAAACAACGGTACCTACAGCCAACCAATTTTGAATAACGTACGTTTCAACCCGAATATGCGCATCTGAAAGCCCAAATTTGGAATGTGTTTTATTATCTATTTCATGTTTTATAAAATTTAAACGAAGTTTTGATGAATAAACTCAACGATTTATAAGCGAGCAACGATAACTCTTTACGGGGAAAAAATACCTTTTTATCTAAAGCGCGCGGAACTGTGTATCGGAAATTCTAAAGATATGCCCATTTTAAAATTATTTCGCGATATTGCTGTTGAGCTGAATTTTATGGTTTAAGTGAGAACATGATATTTAATAAATAAAGATAAAACGCAAAACATTAAAAAAGACGCCGCTTTGGACGTAATTTAAAATATGAAACCTTTTTTTTTTTTTTTGCTTTAAAATGGTTAAATTATGTTGTTCCGGTTAAGGTTTTTATGCCTTTTGTTAATTTGTACGCAGTAGTTGTAGAATTAGCAACGATTTAAAAGTTTAAGTGGCGCTAGGACTAACAAGGCTGCCATTTGTTTGCATTTGGAACTCTTGGTAGAGTAGCGAATTAAATCAGTCGGTGCAACAACTTGAGTCTCTTTCTGTCCAGTGGAATCAAAAGTTAACTTTCAATTTTGTCCGTGGACCAAATTGCTTGTTTTTGCGTACAAACTCTTTACTCTAGTTCCAAAAATTGTTTTCAGTTATGCTTAACTGCATTTGATGTTTTAAAATTTCAGAAATCAGATATGAATCAGAAATGTATCTCTAATGAAATTCGAGGAAATAAGTTTAAATGAAGTGCAGCAAAAAATGTATATAATTTAATCGGCCGAACAAGGAAGTCCTGTGGCTGCCCACATCGGATATTTTTGCTTTATCTTGCCAGTGCAGATAATGTTACTACAGCTTGCAAGGGCAGTACTAGATATACAGGATGCATCAGAAAAATGTATAAACATGTACTGTCATATTAAATTTATTATCTTACCTACAAGGTTAAGTTCATTAAAGAAAGTAATGTGCTGTTTCCTCAACATGTGGCAGCAGAGTGGTCGGTCTAGCTGTGCAACCCATTCAATGCCATGAAAATAACATTGACATGGCGGATGTATATTTGAATTTCCAAGAGCGGAAGAAGGTTACCAAACGGCGCTGAAAGCTTCAGAATGTTGTTAATATTCAGAGAGAGTAGAGACGTTGAGTACGGGATTGAGCCATCATGAAGGTTAACAATTACACGTCTACGAGAAAGATTCGAGGTTCATGGAACAGTGTGGGATGTGCAGAAAGGCCGATCAGAGAGATCTCGCGCAGCTGTATGTGAGATGAATCCTCAGTTTTATAGCTGGAACTGTTTCAATGATCACCACAAAAGTCTTCAAGGTAAGGATCGCACAAATGTGGTGTAAGTGCTAGTGGTGAGTGACAATGTAACAGGGCAGTGGATAGAACGCAGGGGACCAATCGAGTTTCCTGCACGCTCTCGAAAGCTTACGCTCCTCGAATTTGTCTTATGGAGCGTAGTAAAAGATGAGGTGTACTGTCGTAAACCACGTCACCTTGACACATTTGGAGATCAGATTCGAGCGGTGTGCCTAGAAATCCCATTTTTGGTGCGAGGTACGGAGTAGTCGTGATGCGTACTCAGAAATGTACAGATGAAGGCCACTATTTTCAACATTTATTTTAAACACCATATATGGTATTTCTCCCGCCTTCTTCGCATGCCTTCGTGGTGTAGTGGTCAGCATGCTCGACGCGTAACCGAGAGGTCCGTGGTTCGATTCCCGGCGAAGGCGTTGCTCATTTTTCACGTCTCCTCATTCGAAAATACCTAATGTCTCTTCAACCATTTGGAACATTCTGTTTGATCAGAAAGTACACTTATTTTTCAAACTGGACTTACGTTTCCTAGAAATTTAATTTTTTTTAGGTTGGAACATAAATTATCTATGACAGTTCAAAGTGTGTATACATTTTTCTGACGCACACTGTAAATCAAGATGCGTGTATGTCACTTACATAACAAACGATTGGAGTACAGTGGTAGTAGCACACTTTTTTCTTGATTACGGCAAGAAAAATAATTTGCTCATTAGAACTAAAACTGGATTGCATATATAAATAATCAGATAATTAAAACCACAAATCAATTATATAGAATTTATGCATGCTGCTACAATACTGAATGTGCTGGCTACTATATAAACTGGATTATTTCTAAAAACAAAATATCTTCATTCCAGTAATACATTGCTGAAACGTAGTCCAATGATTATTTCCTATGTCTGAATACTAGTAGGGGTATTTGGAACAGCACGATAACTAATTATACCTCCTGATTTTTCAAGCGTAACTTTTAGAAGTGTATCTGCCCGCTGTGGCCAGAATGGTTAGTGACGCTGACTTCCATACCGATGGGCATAGGTTCGAATCCCCGAGAGAGATTGGATACTTGTAAACGTAAAATATCTCTGCTGCTGCTGGGGCACTCAAAACACGAGGCAAGCTGAATGCCCTCTCGAAAGGTTGTTGGTGGGGAAAAAGGGAGGGGAGATTCTCAGACCGCTCCCGGGGTATTCTGCTCGAAATTAGGGCAGAACTGTACTGTAAGAGTGGCGGGACTATACCTGTGCGCCGGGACTAAGGATGAATTTCTGAGGTCCTGCTCATTTCTACCAAGACATGCTTCACATTTAACGTTATGGGTTCCTAATGGTTCAAAAACATGCTCAACTCTTACCCGGGAAGTTATAATATGTAGACCACTGTCTCAAGGGCACTTTTTTACAAGTTTTTTTTTCGCATTGGCTATAATATATTATTAGCCAAAAAGGGACGTTTGTCCCGATCGGAATATTCGTCTCGAAATGGAAACGTCATACCATTTTCAAATTGTTGTCACCAAAATACTATCGCCCTGTATTATATTTGAAGAAAGTAAATAATGAAGAATCTGCCTAAATGTACGCATGTTTCTCGGCTTGTGAAAAAACAATGGTACCTAGAGCCATCAAATTATGAACAACGATAGCCTTTCAACCGAACACGGGCACCTGGAAGCTCGAATTTCGAATTTGTTTTATTATTTATTTATTAGTGTTTATTTCATATTTTGTAAAAATTTAACGAGTTTTTCTTTAGGAAAGTCAAATTCTTCAAAGCGAGCTGTGGTAATATTGTACCAAAAAAAAAAAAGAAAAAAAAAAAAAACATTTTTATCTTCAGCGAGCGAGACTGTCTGTCGTAAATTCTAAAATAAGGTATTTTTAAAATATTTTGCTCATTTCCTGTTGAATCGAGTATTTTGTGGCATTAGTGCCAAGAACATAATCTTTAATAAAGTAAACGCACAAAACGTTAATAATAAAAAGACAAAAAAATGTTTTTTGTAAAGCCATCTTGGTAAGAAAAACTGAGCACTGATATGATTGACTGAGAAAAATTAGTAAAACAGTATAAAAGTATATGCTAACACTTAAGGCTGCATCGGGAATTCTTAAACGTATACTGCTATGCTGCTTTTAAAATCTTTGTAATTTTGCTATTAAATTTTGCATATGGCGTAAGTACGAAGAAAATGATGATTAATAATAAATCTGAAAAAAAAAAAACCCTGATGTGTACACCACATGACGTCCTTGTACGGAATATTAAATTATACGCATTTTGCATTTCATTTAAACTTACTGGGTTGAATTAAATCTACTTCAGCGATAACGCATAAACCACAATAGAATAAATGCACTCTTTAAATATCACTATATTTGATTACCACAGCGACACTCTGGCGCTAGCTTCACTTGACAGCGTTACATCTCATTCATTTTATAACTCATCAGAATGCACAAAAATTATGTATATCATCTGTAGAATTACCGAATCGTTGCCACATATTCTATTGAAATACTGTAATAAATCTAAAACGATGTGTAAAAGACATTAAACAAACAAAACAAAACAAAAAAAAATAGAAAGAAAGAAACGAACAAAAAAAAAATGAAAGAAAGAAACATTTTTCACAGACGATTCAGTACTTCTCATTCAATTAATTCAATTCTCACTTCGCGACAAGGCAAAAATACATGAAAATTCAAAATATCTATATTAAAAATTACGAAGTAAATCTTACTTAAATTACACTTATTTCCTCGAATAAATTCCGGAGTGGATTAAGCATGATTTAATTCGCAATAATAAAAAAAGGCGTTATCTTTGTTGTTGCGAAGCTTAGTTTCTCTAGATTGGCAACAAATCTAATATTCTCGTGAGTTTTAAACAAATATGTCCGCCATGAGGAAAATGATTAGGCTTAGCCGCACTTAAATAACTTTTAAATTGTTGATAATTCTACAAATCTTGCATGCAGATTTACTAAAAGCATAAAAACCTTAACCGGAAGATAAGAACAACATAATTAAATCATTTTTAAAGCAAAAAAATGCACAATTTACCACTATATAAGAGTGAAAAGACTGAGCTCACTGAGCAGAGTATCAGAGTGAATATATATATACATAAATTTATATATTTTTGGTGCGGCCGATTAACAACCAAAATAGGAGTGCACATCTACATGTTATAGCAAACCTTTCTGCAAAATTTCAACGTTCTGAGGCTACTCGTTTTTGAGTTATGCGAGATACATACATACATACGTACGTTCGCACAGATGCTACGAAAAAATCTTTTCAGAATCCATTTTAAATCAGTTTTGCAATTTTTCGAGGAGGAAAAAGAGTCCTTTATTCTGTTCTTACGTACGAATGCCACTCAAAAACGTCGTTAAATTGCATTGGATAGCGGTCAAAATAGATATTTTCGTTGAAATATGATACCCGAAATTTTTCGCGATTGCAATACTTCCTTTTTACTTCGTACAAGGAAGTAAAAAAAATTTAGTAGGAGTGAGTGTAACAGCATTTGGGTAGACTGCTAGCTCAGCGAGAGCGTACAAGACCTTAACAAACTCTTTTGGGCGACCGTTAAAATCTGAGCCCTTTCAGACTTTTATTTTATTTCAGATGACATCAAAATAGTTGTAAATAAGAGTGGAATTTTTGAATATGGAAGGTAAAGTCTCAAAGTGAGTTGCTTACGATCTCTCAATTCAAACCACTAAAATTAGTAACATGAAATTGATTGAATGAATTATTTATCAAATATGGCCCTCACAAAAAAGATATTTTCAGAAATTCCACATCTCAGTGAGTCATAAAGGATCATTAAATATGTTCATGCCATTGAATATAAAGACGCAGTGCAGTAATACTTTGTAAAATCATCTTGCAATTTTGTAAATTCAGTAGCAATAATGAGGACGTATAATAACTTAAACTTCCGAACTGTATTCAGAATTGAATATTCAGAAATTCTGCGTCTGATATTATCAAGGGCTTTTCAAATTTGCAATGTCATTAAAAATAAGGAAGCACTTCAGCATTTGTTTTTTTGCAAGATTATGCTGCAGTTTTGTAAGTTCATCAGCAGTATTGCTGACTTAGAACTGCGAAAACATTCTTTTCTCTATTCATGTTTGGCATCTTATTCATTTCATATTTGCGTCGCATTATTCTTACATTGCTTTTTCACTGAATAAAAACAACGTTGCAAAATTAAGGCCCCGTTAAGACGTTTGTGGACAGGGTGTATATTGTCTTCTTGTTTATGAGGTTCAAAACGGTGCTACTCATTATGCCTCTATTTTAAAATGAATATATTTAAATAAATAACTGAATAAATAATGAGTTAACTTCAGCCGTTTTGCAAACTTTTATCTTCGTACTGTGGATAAAATATATTATCTAGTCTTATCTAGCT
Organism: Stegodyphus mimosarum; assembly: GCA_000611955.2. Classification (NCBI taxonomy): domain Eukaryota; kingdom Metazoa; phylum Arthropoda; class Arachnida; order Araneae; family Eresidae; genus Stegodyphus; species Stegodyphus mimosarum. The sequence continues at coordinate 320,697 of KK120283.1, forward strand.
AAATTATATTTAATTTAAATATAAGAACCTTATGTACCTTACGTTACAAAAACAGATACCGTTCTTTCGTGTTTTCCTAAAATGAAATCTAATATGAAAATGAAATGAATCCCAATATGAACAGGGCCCAACAGCGGCCGAGCGATAACGTCGATGAACACTAGTAGTTTGGTCCGAGATTCGAATCCCGGCGAACGTGGTTTTACCCATGTGTAAGGTCTATACGAACCAGTCTCCCTTAGAAAATCCTTCTCGAAGGCATCCCACCCCCTAGGCAGATAGCCCTCGAGTGCTTTACCATAATCATATTAACCGAACAAAACCTAATGGGAACAGAGTCTTACTATGGATTAAATGAAGTAGAATGCAGTAATTTCAAAAGCTTAAGCTTTAAGGATGCAACACATTACTGTCTGCTGTCCCGTTTAAAATTCGGTTGACAAAAGCGTTCCGTAAAAGCCGAGAAAATAGCTTAAAAATCGCGAAAGCCAGAAACCTTGGGCAAATCTATATACACTCGTTGCCATACAAATTTGAACACCAAGACATAATTGTGGGATCGTAACGAAACTTGGCATGAAGGTATATGTCGGGTAGATATGCAAATGATTAGAAATGTAGAGTGGTTGCGCATTGTGTAATGCCACTAGAGGGTGTTGAACTTCATTAGTCTTGGAGTTTAAAACAGGTAAGCAAAGCTTGTTTGAGTACACTTAATCTTTTGCTAAGGACACGCTGAGGTAGACATGCCGTTACGTCGCCATCGAAGCCAATATCAGCAGCTGTCAGAGTTCGAGAGAGAAAGAATCATCGGGATGATGGAAGCTGGGTGTTCAACTCGGCGAGTAGCTCGTCAGGTAGGCCGTTCTGATTTTAGTATGAGAAGATGTTGGAACCAGTGGACAGAAGAGATGTCATTTACACTGCGATCAGGCTCAGGACGTCCTCGACAGACCAGTCTTCGAGCAGACCGTCACATCATACGACACGCTAGCGTAGAGCCAACTGCCTCATTGGCCGCTATCCAGACACAGGCAGCAGCTTCATTAGGGGCCCCTGCATCTTCCCGAACTATCGAAGGTGCCTGGTTGAAAGACATCTGTTATCGCGGCGCCCATTACGTGTGCTGCCAATGACACCCACTCACCGACGCCTCCGTTTGGAGTGGTGTCGCGCACGACAGTATTGAACTTTAACGGAATGGAAGCAGGTCGTCTTCAGAGACGAAGTTAGATTCAATTTGACCAGTGATGACAATCGTGTTCGTGTGTGGAGGCCTCGCGGTAAACGCCTCAATCCTGCCTTCGCTTTATAGCGACACACCATTCCCACAGTTGCTGTGATGGTATGGGGTGCCATTGCTTACGATAGACGGTCACCACTAATATTGATCCATGGCACAATAACAGGCCAGCGGTACGTCCATGACATCCTTCGGCCACATGTGTTGCCAATCATGGCAGGGCTCCCAGGAACCTGTTTCTAACGAGACAATGCTCGGCCACACACAGCACAGATCTGACAAGACTGCTTCCGCCAGATTAACAACCTTAACTGGCCTGCTCGATCCCCAGATGATTTGTCATGCATCGAGCATATCTGGGATCATTTGGGACGGCAAGTTGGACAGCCTACGAGACTGGCCGAACTAGAGACGCGTCTACAACAACTATGGAACGAGATGTCTCATGACACTATACGGAACTTGTATGCCTCAATGTCCGCTCGTATCGCATCGTGCATTTGCGTTAGAGGTGGTCCAACAGAGTACTAAAACTTCCGTTCATGTGTACTTTTTTCTTCAATAAATGATCCTTTTTTCTTTGATTTTCTAATCACTTACTTATATCAAAGTAGTACTTATATATATAAAATTTCGTTTCATTCATATAACTCTTTCCTGGTGCGTAAATTTTTATGTCTTTTCATAAATGATTAAGGAATTTCGTTAAATTTGAATATATATGAAATAAACAATAAAAATTTATTTATAATGGATTCAAAAAGAAATTTGTTTATGAAAATAATAGTTGAAATTATTTATTGTGATTGATACAGTATTCTATTGTTTTTGAAAGTTTATTACATAAAGCAAAATGTTTTAATAGGTGTTGGGTCCATTCTTTCCAGTTTGGATTTGAAGGTTTATTTAAGTGATGCTGTTTTGTGAATTCATATTCAAAAACATAATGGTCGGGACTTCCTAATTTACCACAATTACAAATATCAGAATCTTTGAGTTTATATCAAGGCGATGATATCAATTTAGTTGAAAACATTTGGTATAAATTTAAAAGTTCTTTGTCCTGTTTTAGTATTAGTCCATTTTGATTGCCATTGTAATAATAGATCTTTGAATGTGATATGTTTAAGGTGTGATTTTAGAAAGGTTATTGTAAATTCTGGTAGATTTAGTATTATTGCTGCTTGATTATCAAGCGAATCTGTTACTTCATTAACTAGTGTACTTGTATGAGCTGGAACCCTCTCAGTACTATTGACATATTGATTAAAAGTTCTTGAATTTAGTAGACTACAGGATTTCTGCAATATATACCATTTAACTTTGTTATTAAATCGACTGGATAAGTATATTGCTTTTTTGATTGCTATTAATTCAGCTTGGAAGATTGAATTGTTTTTATGTAGTCTTCTTCTCCATTTATGGATCAGTAGGTTATCTCTATGTGTGCATAAACCGGAGCCTGTACCTGTTTCTGTTTTAGATCCGTCTGTGAATATAGAAATGCCAATTGATGATGTTACGGTCTTTTTCAAACAAAAATCGAAGCACCAAGAAGGACTTTTGCGATCGTGACGAAATTTGATATGCAAAAACTCTTCATCGAACATGCAAATGATTAAATTTTCAAGGCAAAGGATCGATAAGGCAAAGGAAATTGCGATCATAGCGCACATTTCTAGTGCGAAATTCGCAAAAACAGTAACAGAGGCGGAAAATTTATCTTTTTTTGTTGCTGCCATTCTAATTTCTTAAACAAACAACTAAAGATGCCATTACGACGACATTGAAGATCTTACAGAGAACTGAACGACTTCGAACGTGCTCGCATTGTAGGGTTGCGTGAAGCTGGGTGATCGTACCGAGCAATAGGCCGGCACCTGCAGCGTACAAACACTGTTGTGCAAAGATGTTGGCAGCAATGGTTGCTACAAGGAAATTGCCGATTAAATGAAGGCTCTCGAAGGCCAAGGAGCACAAATGCAAGGCAAGATAGGATGACTGTTCGCCAGGCCCGAACTGCCCCAAAGGTATCACTGTCGACTATTCAATGCATTACAGCTACGTCTATACCTCCCGTGGTACCGTCTACCATCTCACGGCGCTTGTCTGAGGCGGGGTTACGGTCACAGAGGCCTTTAAGACGTTTGCCTTTGACCCCACAACATCAGATAAGCAGGAAGTGTGGTCTTTGCAGGGTGTTCAAAAGACGTCACTCATGATTGATTAAATCGTTTGTTCAAATTCTTCAGAGCCATATAAAATAATTCTTTCGGTTACTGTTTTATACCATATTTTAAGTAATGTACAAGAAACTCCCCAGTTTTTGGATGTTGCACGTTTTATGTTATTAAGCAATATACCTGTTTTGATCTTTAAATATTTAATATAAGGTATCCAGGAGAGTATATTGTAAATAATAATTCCTAAATATTTATTAGTCCAAAGGGGCAATTTGCCCAGAAGGACTATTTATTTCGTTTTGGCATTTTGCGTTGATTCACTAAAAGCGTTGTTTCACTTTTCCAATTGTTGCCACCAAATATTGTCGCCCTGTATTATATTTAAAGAAATTGAATAATGAAGAATTTGCATAAATGTATGTATGTTTCTCGCATTGTGACAAAACAACGGTACCTAGAGCCATTAAATTTTGAATAACTTAAATCTTCTGCAAATACGAGCATCTAGAAGGCCAAATTTGGAATTTCTTTTATTATCGATTTTATATTTTGTAAAACTTTAACGAATTTTTGATTAACATGCTCAAGGATTTCAAAGCAAGCAATGGCAACGTTGTACAGAAAAAGCATTTTTATCTGCAGCGCGCGAGACTGTATCGAAAATTCTAAAGATAGAATCATTTTAAAATTATTTTGAGATATTGCTCTTGAACTGAATTTTATGGTTCAAGTGCGAAGAACATGATATTTAATAAACAAAGGTAACACACAAAACGTTAAAAAATGCCCCTTTGGACGTAATTTAAAATCTGGAACCTTTCAGATTTTCTTTTTTCTGATCTACTATTTGGTGATCCTTGCAGTTTTAAGCATGGATTTCTTTTTAATGGTTTTGATGATCCTATAATCATTGCTAATGTTTTAGAAGATTCTTGTGACTTTATGCTTCTTTATCCAGTTGCTGAAGAGGTTGATGTAATTTTGTCCTCTAGATTCTATTTTTGATTTACCATTGATGATTAATAGGAAGTCATCTGCATATGCTATTATTTTGCATTCTGCAATATTATTAAATGTGTTAAGTATTGAATTTGCAACAATTGCGCATGGGATTGGTCCTAAACAAGAACTTTGAGGGCATTCCTTAGTTACTTTTTTATAATAATATTAGAATCTAATGGAACTTGAACGTTTCGATCTTGTAAATAGCTTCTTATAACACAAAGTATATTTCTAGAACAGCCCATTTTGATCAAAGAATCTATTATATCTGGCCACCAAGTAGTATCAAATGCATTTTGTATGTCGAAGCTGAAGACTATGGAATGAAGATTATTAGATCTATTTTCTTGAATTACGAGCCAGTTTCCCTTAGAAAGTCTTCCACGAAGGCATCCCTCTCCTTAGGCAGATAGCCCTCGTGTGCTTTGCCATAATTGAATAACCCTTGAATTATCGAAATTAATTTAGAAATTGCATGTTCTGTGGATTTACCCTTGATGAAGCCAAACTGGCATGATTCTAATAAATTGTTACGAGATAAAAAATAAATCAATCTTCCTAATATGACTCTTGCTAATAGTTTTCCGAAAGCAGGTAGTAAACAAATTGTCCTGTATGAGGTGGGAAGAGCAGCATCTCTATCTTTTTTACTTCTGCTATTTTTGTTCCAATTGGAAAATGTTTGTCTTCAAGTTTCTGATTATATGCTTATATGCTGAACTGATATATGAACTGATTATATGCTTGAAACTGAACTATATTAACTTATTATATGCTTGGATAAAGCTTATAATCAGTTTGGGTGGTATTTTAAATAATTTTTGTATGATAGCATTATCTATTCCATCTGGTCCTGGAGCTTTTTTAGGATTTAGATACAATATGTTACTCAAGCAACAATTACCCAAGCAACAATCCATTACCCAAGCAACAATATGTAGAATATTGTTGCTTGGGTAATGGATTGAATGACGAGGTCGTTAAAAGTTAATAAAATTTATTCTTTTCACAAGAAATAGGGCAAAATACTGAAATATTTCCTCAGAGATATTCGCACACTATCACAATATCTTAAACTTTAAACAGAACTCAATTCAAAAACAGAGAAACTAATTCTATCTCACAGCGAATTCGCTGCAATCAGTAACAGCGTTAAGTAAACAAACAGTTCGCGTAAAACAGCTACGGCTGAGCTGAGGTGTTTTAATTCGGCTTTTATAAGGTTTTTAATTATTCATTAGAATATTCTGGTAAAACCTATTTTCTCGATTTTTGTTTATGGCAGCAGCAATTACGAGATATTTATTTATTAAATATTAAATGTACAAGCTCTTTTATTTTTACTTAGCTTTCACTTCAAAAATGGTCTGCGTTGTACAGGAAAATAAAGCAATTTTAATTACTGTTCTAAATAAATAGCCAAATAAATACGAAATCCGTAACAATATTTTTCTATTTCTAAGTAACTTGTAAGAGGTTCGATTGAAGAAGAATTAAAGTTGAAGTTAATAAAATTATTCCTTTTTTTTTATTTGATATGGAGTATCTTCAGTAATTTTATCTTTAAATAAAGTGGATAAAAGGAAGTTTAAGATATCAGTAGGGGAGCTTGCTGTAGGAATAATACTTCCTGGAAGAACAGTAGGACGAAATGTTCTTTCTGATGCTATGCCGAAAGTTTGGCTATATGTATCTATTGTATTACTGCAAAAGTTTCCCGGTGGTGGAGAATCATTATCCACCACCTTTTTAGTTCGGACGAAAGTGTAGAGACATTAGGTTATTTCTGAAGCAGAAATCATGAAAAATGAGCAACGCTTTCGGCGGGACTCGAACCACGGACTTCTCGAATACGCGTCGAGCGTGCTGACCACTACACCACGAAGGCATGCGAAGAAGGTGAGAGAAAGACCTTATATCGTTAAATAATTACAGTTGAAAGTGTAAATCAGTGGTACTCAATCTTTTTTTTGCCATATGCATTCCTTTCAGCGCTGACGACAGTGATGAAAGGGATGCATCATTCCGTCTCCTTTCTAGATCTCGAAAAATACAGATACTTTGACTTAAATTTAGATTATTTTTAATGTGTTTTATAAATTAAACAAGACAAATATAGTAAATGTTGATAAATACCAAAACATGAAGACATTTTTTTTTAAGTTCATAAGCTAAATAAAATTAAAACTATAAATAAAAGTAAACTAAATACAGGTAAATGAAAGCGTGACCGCACCCTCCCCTGAAACTTTGAAATTCTTCAAATTCTCCGCTAGTTATATATATATATACTCCCTGGTGTAAGTGATGCTCCATCGAATAAAAACAGAGCTGGCCGTTTGGCAAATCGAGCTAACGATTTAATGCCGGTCATATACATGTATTTCATACGGCCTACCAAGATTTGCCAAGCTCCGTGGATCCCCCCATGCGGTCTAGAAAGCTAAAATTATGCTACAAATGTTTTCAACATACAAAATTAACGTGAATTAAGGAAATGGAAATGAAAATATGTGGATTAATGGAAATTCGTCTCTTAAATTTAAGTTAGCTGACAACTGCGAAACGAAAATCATCATAAGCCCCATGATCATCGAGACTACTAATTAAGAATTCTTGGATAAATGCATTCTAACAAGAAAAACGAGCTAAAATTAAATACACTTACCAGAGAAACCGAAGCGCAAAATAATCAGGTAATATTTTGAAGAAATTTTCTGAAAAAGGGATCGACACTTGAGCGAAACACTACGAACAGTGGAGACGCTGCTTAATATGGCTGTTCTGCTCTCAGCTACGACAGGTAGAAAGGGAAAAGGAAAGGAACTTAACAGTTCTTATGCAGACACTTTGCACTGGAGATCAAGTGACGAAGTGACGTAAGTAAATTTGTAAGTAGACGTTTTGTATTGTGGATCATGTGACTTTAGTACATGCTTCGAATATAAACATAAGTATTCACATTGTTATCACTGAGCCGTATCCGCGGTACTCGCCTAATTAATTTCTAAATAAGTTAAATACTTCTGTTTTAATGTATTACATGTCGAATTAGAATATTGTTGCGTGCGTACGAATTCGTAATGGATAGAATGCACAATTCGTTGAAAAGTGAATGAAATTTATTCTTTTCCCAAGAAAATAAAACAAAATACTGAAATATTTCCTCAGAGATATTAATATAATATCGCAATATCTCAAACGTTAAACAGAATTCAAATTTAAAATACAGATAAAGTTAACCCAATCTCAGAGCAAATTCGCTACAATCAATCGCAACATTAAGTAAACAAACAGCAGTTCGCTTTAACACATTAACGGGCTGACCCTTCGGAACAAAATGCTTTGAAAATGGCTGTATTTTTGTCTAACAACTCCCTGCAAAAAGGTCTGTTTTGCTTTTAGGCAACGCTTTTAAATTGCGCTAGAGTGGTGTGTTCGCTTCCCCTTAGAGTGATAAGCCATAAAAGATCTCCCGGTTGTTTTGTCCCTTAGTTTCGTTAGTTTTTAGTTGGTAAATGTTTGATCTTTTGATCATGAGAATGCTTAAACAATAATTTTCCTAGCGTAAGTTTTTCTGAATTTTAAAGCAATTTCTAGAATTTTGGCGGTTTTCTAAAAATATTTCGGTAATTTCAGCTATTGTGCATGTGCTAGATGTATGTATGCATGTATATATGGATGAATGTGTTCATGTATGCGTGTCGATATATATACGAACGTATGTATCTCTTTACACATATATGCACACAGACACATACACACGACATGCATAAATACATTCTTGAATCCCTTCCGATAGCAGAATAATAACTAAATTACTTTTCTTTTTTTTAATTTATTAATAATTTTATGAGTTAAAAATAAAAGCTTATTCTATAAAAAAATCTTTATTTATTTTTTTTTATTTTTTTTAAATTTCTTAATCAATTTCTAAAATAAAGTCTTAATTCCTCTTCTGTTAACTTTCTAAACTAGTAACAAATTTCTTGTTTCTTTAGAACCAGTGTAAGGCCGTTATCGTGCCAATAGCGCGGGGAGAGTTCTTCCCGCGCTATTGAGGGTCATTACCTATTGTCGTCAGGGTGGGAGCGATGCTTGTCCCCCTTAGGCATTTGGGTGTGAAAGTGAGACAAAAATCCGGCCTAGGCTTTCTTCACGTATCTTTTAATTCTAACAAAAACACGGGACACCCCGTTTCCAAGGAGATATTTAGAATGACAATATTCCGGGTCAAACCATTCAGGAGTCTGCGTAAAAGTGCGAGATATTCCGCGTCAAACCGTCAAAGGGTTTTAAACAGCTACAACTACAACTGAGATGACCTGTTTTAATTCGGCTTTTATAAGCTTTTTAATTATAAAGTAGAATAATCTGGTAAAACCTCGATTTTTCTCGATGGCAACAGCAATTACGAGATATTTATTTATTCAATATTAAATTCACGAACTGATTTATTTTTACTTTTCCGACGTAGCTTTCTCTTCAAAAATCGTCTGCGTTGCACGGGAAAATAAAGCAATTTTAATTACAACTCTAAATAAATACGAAATCCGCAACAAAACATTAACAATCTTTGTTTAATTGCAAGTATATGCTTCGCATTCCTTATCAACTGATCTCATTTATCCATTATTTATTCACATTAACTATATGTAACTAAGTAAATTATAGATAAATAACTTATACCTCTAATAAGAAAAAAAATATTTTTTTAGTAAAACTTTATAATACATGCTCCTTTTTCTTATTTACCTCTTCCATTATAATGCTTAATTTCGAAACAAATTAACGAAATTAGAATTTTAACAAATTTTAATTTCCAAATGAAGGTTAAAGAAGTTTTAATTACCTGCTTAATATTTAAACCTATGAAAGTCACTGGCCTAGCCGTAACAAATTTAGGATGAGTATTTAAATATAATGAAGTCACTAGTTGAGCCGAAAAAAAATGCTCCTTTTCTGATAACTACTATATAAAATTTAGGATTATTATCGCACAGAATATGGTAAAGCACTCGAGGGCTTTCATCTAAGAAGAGGGATGCCCGTAGTCAAGAACTTGAAGAGTCGAATTACACTCATGTCCATCAATTAAGGATAATGCAAAATCAGGCAAAGGAAAAGTTAGAAGCAAAACAAATTTGACTTATTTGTAAAGCTTATTTATTGAACAAAAGGTAAAGAGCAAAAAAAGATGCTATATGTTTGATATTATTAAAACAATTAGCGATTTTTTCTCCCTGGAGCAAATTACAAAAAAAACCTATTTACAAAAAACGAATATTACATGGTTGGTATGATCGTTAATACATTGTATGTCTCCCAGACGATGCAATACAGTCCGTACAACGCCTAGGCATGCCGAGTATCAAATTATCGATCTGATCTTGGGGGATATTACACCACTCAAAAAGCAATGCTCTCCGAAGTTCCGGTACACATGTAGGAGGAGGTCGACGGGCTGCAACTCGTCGGCCAAGCATGTCCCAAACGTGCTCTACTGGATTCAAGTCCGGTGAGAATGCTGGCCAGTCCATACGGGTGATATCCTCCGATTCAAGACATTCGCTAACGATGTTTGCACGGTGAGGACGGGCGTTGTCATACATAAACACAAATTGTGCGCCCACGGCGCCCCGAAACAAACGTGCATGTTGTTCCAGAATGACGTCCCGATAAATTTGGCTTGTCATGGTTCCAATTTGAACATGCAGGTCAGTTCTGGAACCCAGAATAATTCCACCCCAAACGAGCACTACTGCACCACCGTAACGGTGTCGTTCAATGATGTTTTCTTGGCGGTAACGGGTACCTGGAGCTCTCCATATGAAAGTCTGGCGAGAATCAGACACCTAATCTAAACGTGGACTCGTCGTCGGAAAACATCGCACAAACCCACTGTTGCGGTGTCCACAATGCATGCTCTCTACTCCACGCTAACCGCAGGCGACTGTGAGTTGCAGTAAGTGGAACGCATCAGACAGGTCTACGAGCATATAGACCCATCTGCCCTAAGCGTCCGTACACGGTCTGCCTCGAAATTGTCGTACCCGTGGCTGAAGAGCGCTGACGAGACAGGTCTGAGGCTGTGCTCCGCCTGTGTCTTTTGGCAGTATCTGCCGAATACCGGTCCTCATTCGGCGTTGTAACTCTGGGGCGACCTGTGCAGTAACGTCTACTCACATTACCATCATCTTGGAATCGTTGCCAAAGCCTGGAGACGACACTCTGGGCAATTCTAAGTTCGTCTGATACTTCCGGTTGGGTACGCCCACATTCCAGACGGCCGATAATTCTACCACGTAAAAAGTCATCCAGATGCGTCCTTTGTGTCATAACTATTCGGTTATTGCACTGAAATGCTTATAAAGCGCTTGCGAACAATTTGACTTCTTTGCCTGTATTCCTTATATATCACTCTCTTACACTCTCGTCATTGTGACGTACCATCGTTGTCATCTGGTTACTTCCTGAAATTTGCATATGATTCTTGGAGATGTGTGTAGTGATTTTACAGGTGATATATTTATTTTAGAGTTCGATTTCCGCGTGACTCCGAATTATCCTTAATTTTTGGACATGAGTGTACTTGCGCTCAGCGTATTTACCGCTTCGTCCCTGGTGAATGCACTTTACCATATAAAAACAGGCAATTTTTTTCATCGAATAATCGACTTTATATTCAAATATAATTAACAAATGCGAAAAAGGCTTACTAAACTTTGAAGGTTCTTAAAAATTAATATATCGGCAGCATGTAGCTCTTCTGACTCCGAGAATGATTAATACATTTATGAGGTTGCGTAATATTTACTGCACTTTTGGAGAATAGCCGGTAGTCTGGTGTTTCTCTTCGACTGTAGTATGGTTTCGGCAGCTTTCTGAGCAGGATCCTTTAGACGAGACGTCGGCATTTCCAGATAAGAATCTCTTCTGATGATGGATAGTCATGTCTTCAGATGCTGAAAGCAGTTTGTTGTTTTTGAAGTCCAAGGAAAGCTTGCATTTCCTTAAAAAGTATAATCCGAGTATGCAAGGATCTGTAATATCCGCCACATATGCCAGGTGATAGTAGGTGGCACTTCCAAAGCTGATGTTCAAGTTTAACTTTCCATCTATGTCGATTTTCTTGCTGGACGCAGTCTGTAAGGTAACACATGATACCGTCCAAATGAGTTTAGCTTTAAATTGTTGAGGTAAATTTTTCCGAATGATGGTCACATTAGCTCCTCTGTCAATGATCATATTGGAAGTAACTCCGTCGATATGCCCATTGATGAATAGTTCATTGCTGCTGCCACTCACTGCAGAAATCTTGAGCGATTTAAAACGAGGTTTTTCTCTATCGTTCAAACTCCGCTTCGCGTTATTGTCATTAATTTCATTCCCGTGTCAAATAGCAAAATACTAGCAAATGATTACATTTTTCATGCGCTGGGTGTTATGCAGTTCCTTCGTACATGCCCTTCAGCTCCTCATTTCCAGTACTTTAGTGTTTCTTTCTTGTCACTCGTATTCCAACTCAAGGCATTGACTTGTCTAGTTAAATCACTTAGACGAACAGTCAGTTAAGCCGTTGCTCTTGTACTTGAGAGGCGATCTCCGCGAGTTGCTTACTGGGCTGCTTCAAATTTCGTGGCGTACACTTAAGCTCTTTTTAAGTCCCTGACATCCGCCATTCATGGAAGCTTTCTGCATTTCAGGATGCGGTCAATAAAGGGACAGAATAATGCAGGGACAGTACTTCCCTTGTTTCTCTTGGCACTCCGTAAAAACGAGGTGAGATAGCCTTTCAACATCCTTGGCGAGCTCTTGGAGTGTTTCGGTGGGCTTCTGTTGACGGGATTTTAATTGATGTCTGCTGTAGTCTTTAAAACATTTTCCCCCGAAGCGCAGCTCCAATGCGCCGGATAGAGCTTCGAAGTCTAGCCTCTGGTTTTTGGGAAGAGTCTGCACGAAATCCGCTGCATCTGCTCGCAAAGAAGCGGCGAGATGATAGGCCTTAGCTTGGAATCCCATCCATTCGCATCCGCAAGTATAGAAAATTTTGTCTTATACACTTGTCAGAATGTCTTCCCATCATATGTGGATAACTTCAGAGAGGGACGAGCAGGCATGGGTAGAAACTTAAAGCCATCCGAATTGCTCCAGGCGGTCGCTACGAATTTCTTTAAATTATCAACTTTTTGACAACTGCAGAAACCCTGTCATCAATTTGTAGTTCGGTTTGGTCTTGGAGGGAAAAAGCTCTTCCTTCCATTCGTTGTTCCACAACAGAAACTATATCTTCTAATTGTTCTTTGACAGAAGAAACTCTGTAATCGATTTGTTATTTTAGAGCCGAAACTCTCTCTCCTATTTGTTCTTTGACAAAAGAAACGTTTTCTTCAATTTTTCCAACTGCGTCTATTCTGCCTTCCATAGCCTTAAATTTATTTTCTATTATGCAAGCAATTTCTCTTTTCATCACTTCTTGTCCCGCTTCAATCTTTTATTGACCAGCTTTTTCATATCTTCTTTAACGGATTCTTAGCTAGCTTTCATCTCTTCTTGGCCCGATTTCATTTCTTCTTTAAATGCAGCAAAGCCTGCCATAAATTGCTCTAATTGTTTTGCATCGCTATTATAATTGGCATTGAAATCCCACTTCTGAGGCCAAAAAGTATTGCGTGCGTACGGGTTCGTAATGGATTGAATGCACAAGTTGTTAAAAAGTTAATAAAATTTATCTTTTTCACAAGAAATAAAACAAAATGCCGAAATATTTCCTCAGGGATATTCGTACAATATCACAATATCTCACAGTGGTTATATTTTGAACTACTAAAACATTAATTAGAACTCAATTCAAAACAGAGAAATTCAATCTCATCTCACCGCGAATTCGCTGCAATCAATAACAGCACTAAGTAAAAACAACAGTTCGCTTAAAACAACTACAACTGAGCTGAGATGTTTTAATCCGGCCTTTATAAGCTTTTTAATCCTACACGAGATAATTCTGGTATTTTCTCAATTTTTCTGGATAGCAAAAACAATAACGAGATATCTATTTATTAAATGTGCGTGCTCCTGTATTTTTACTTTTTCGGCGTAGTTTCTCTTAAAAGTCGTCACGCGCTGCATTGCACTAGGAAATGAAGTAATTTAATTACAGTTCTACTAAAAATAGCTAAATAAATACAGAATATTTACATCTGAGCTGTAGGTAAGGTTTCCAGCGCCTGGGGGTAACTAAAATTATCACGCCCCTCCTGTTTACCAAGAATGGAAAACATTTAAAAAATTTATAACATCAATTTGGCGCCCCCGGATGTTGCGCCCAGGGACAAATGTCCCCACTCTAGATACGTCCCTGATTTACATGCTTTTAAAGTATTATGCTGTTTCTTGAATATACCTTAATATAGTCCAAATGTTTCTAAACTATCATCTACAAATAAGTAGAGAAGTATACATTTTTGTGCTGTTTAATAAAAATTAATGTTATGGGAGTTTTAAAATTTTTTTTAATGAAGGAAGTATATCTGGGATGACAAATGTTTCTAACTATAAATATCATAAACAATGAATCCTAAATGCTAATTTTTATACTGCAGGGCTTGAAAACTGTTAATAATATACAAAAAGCATTTTACAACTTATCAATATCTTATAAGGTATTTCTTCACCTTCTTAGTATGCCTTCGTGGTGTAATGGTCAGCACACTCGGCGCGTATTCTAGATGTCCGTGTCCCGGCGAGGACATTGCACTTTTCTTTGATTTCCTTGCTTCAAAATAACCTAATGTCTCTACAGTCTATTAGAAAATATGTTTTAAAACTACGACAGCAATTAAACAGTGAGGCAAAAGGGATCAAAATTGTATTCATAACTTAGATTTTGACTGATGAGTGAATTTTTGCTCTTTTTTTTCTATAATAGATCAAAAATTGTAATTGTAAAAATATATGATATTTTTATTTTACTGTTAAACTGACATTATAATATTTGCTTCCCCAACAAATGGCGCATAACTAATATAATTACTGTTGGAGATGAATCAGTCCCATTCTTCATGTGAACTAAAAGTTTTCTGATCTATCACATCGAATACTGCATATTGAAACTTTCAAATGGCTTCCAATTGGTAACTCTCAGAATTCACCACAGCAGCAGACTCTGAGACACTTACATAAGCCCTTACTACAGTTTTATTTAGAGCTCATTGGTTGAAGAAAGCTAGCAGATTTTCAGCTTTTAAGGGCCGTACCTGAATGGAAAGAACCACAGGGCAGCCTATATGTTAAAAAATTACAGTTTGCTGTGTAAAATAACTTCATCAGAGAAATATTCATAGCACTCCTGGCAGAAGTTCTGAAAAGTCCATATTTAAAATATGCTTTATTGAAGTTTCTTTACCGAAAAAATACTTGTAAACAGTATATGTTCATATTATAAACATTTTTCTGTTATTTCTCTTTGCATTATTAACCACCATTCTAATTAAAAAATTACAGTTTGCTGTGTAAAATAACTTCATCAGAGAAATATTCATAGCACTCCTGGCAGAAGTTCTGAAAAGTCCATATTTAAAATATGCTTTATTGAAGTTTCTTTACCGAAAAAATACTTGTAAACAGTATATGTTCATATTATAAACATTTTTCTGTTATTTCTCTTTGCATTATTAACCACCATTCTAATGTCTTTTTTTTTTTTTAAATTTTGAATGCCGTCATCCTGCCGCGAATATAGGCATCTGGAAGCCCAAATTTGAATTTCGGAATTTGTTTTATTAACGATGTCATATTTTGTAAAACTTAAACGAATTTTTGATGAACAAACTCGAGGATTTCGAAGCGGGCCATGGCAACGTTGAACAGAAAAAAACATTTTTATCTGCGGCGCCTGAGACTGTGTGTAGGAAGTTTTAAAGATAGGCTCAGTTTAAAATTATTTTGCGATATTGTTCTTGAACTGAATTTTATGGTTTAAATGCGAAGAACATGATATTCAATAAATAAAAGTAACATAAAAAATGTTTAAAAAACGCCTCTTTAGACGTAATTTAAAATCCGAAACCTTTCAGATTTTTTTTTTTTTTTTCCTGTTCACAGATTCACGGAAATACAGTCATCTTTTACTTAACTAAATCTAATCTAAATACGTTCTTAATTAAAACAAAATATTACTGAACTCTTTTCATCAGAAATTAAAAATCCCTTCATCATAAAGCATTTACTTACAGGGAGCTAATAATTGTAATAACATTCTAAGAAACTTAAACTTTGAAATACCAGAAAATAATACAAAATGTCATTCTTATAATGAAAGTATATTATGTATGTAGTTTTGATTGTGGGTACTTGTTTCTGAGTCCAGTGCTGAAAGCCCCACCAAGTGGCCGAGTGGTTAAGACCATTGAATACCGGTAGTTTGACCTGATTTAGGTTAGATTTAGGCGAATGGGCTGGCTGCATGTTTGGTTTTGCCCATGTGTACATGAATTCGAGTCAGTTTCCCTCAGAAACTCCTCCATGGAGGTTTCAATACGCAGACAGTCCTCCTGGCTTTGTGATATTTTATATACCGCAACCAGTGCCGAGAAATCACTGAAGAATGATGAATGCAACTAAGAAAAATCTTTGGAAAAAGAAATAGCAAATGAACTAAAAAAATTACATTCTTTAAATATGAAAATGTATATTAAAATAATTTTTAATGACTTAAAATACAGTGCTTTTTAAAATATAATTTAAAACCTTAAGAAAAATTGTTCTGGTTACAAATATTTTGTTAACAAACGGTCTTCAGGAAGGAATGAAGTTCATTTACCCAGGTTACATTTCAATCAATGAGTATTCCCATAGTTCAAATGAACTGATGACATAAGTATGTTTCCTTTGCTGGAAGTATTAAGTTGGTCCATATATCTATGCAAAGAAAACTGCATGGTAATGCATTATCTGTAACAAACTGACTTTTTTTTAACATAAACCTCTTTTAAGCAAAATGGTAAGACCTAGCAACTGTTATCAAATCAGCAGCAATTTGTTACTAATTAGGTTTTCCAAATTCAGAGCCATATAAGTGTTTATACAGATTTATAATTCTCGTGTGTGTGTTAATACTCTGACCGTTGGATTTGCGACTAGCACATCTACCATTTATCCTGAATATATGCAGTGAACATTCTTATCGCACTGGCATTCAATATGCTGCTGTACACTAATTCAGAAACACAAACATTGTAGTGCATTTATTCAGGAAGCAGTGTTTCTGTTAATAATAAATTCTCCTTTACACATTTTGAATTTGTAGTCAAAGAGCTTAGCAATGGCTGAAGAGAAAATTTTTCATTTTGTGGCTCAAAAAATATTCATTTAAATTTTATGGAGATTAATACTTATAATAAATGAAAATGATCTGCCTCACGGAGTTTCACATCATGGCAATAAACACCTTGTTTTATGTTGGAAGGTACATGAAAATTTAATTTCAATTATGGATGTTCTAATACATTTTAAAAGCACTGTTTAACCAAAAAAAAAAAAGCAGCCAAGCCATTTATTATGATGTGTACTTAAACTGAACTATCAGTGTTCAACAATCTTAACAGGCAAAAATTGTTAGGAACAGGCAAGTATATCAAATGCTGATTTTAGAATGCAAAATCTGTAACACTGTTACTCGATTAATGCAATAATATCACTTCATATACATTATTCATGTGCACAACTTCTCTGTTATTTAATAACAAAAACTATTTAGTTAGAAAATTATCAAAATCTGTTCGTGGTAGCAGATGACTTTGCAAATATTAATATATACAGGTGTATAAATATATGCAAGATGAAAAAAATATGTAAATCAGTTTTATAATTTAGCAATAGCATCTTAATTCCTCATTTTTAATTTGAGTCTATTCTAAAAATAGTGATAACTTTTCAGCACTGTGTCATTTCTAGATCAATCTATGTCACATGGCTTGCTGTACACCACACTGTATTACACAAGGCTTGCAGAGGTAAACAAACTTACAAATTCACAGATGACAAGCAAGAGATAAATTTACAGAAGAAAGACATTTTTTTATCTTGGACAAATACATGAAGAGGGGGAGGAAATGTGATATTCACAGAGTTTAGCCTAGAAATGAGTTCTTTTCAACCTTCCATAAGCTTTCAACAATAGAACAACAAATGTTTGACATTTTGCACTCCCCTGAAACTGCGGGAACACAAGTCTGTAGTAGATAACCTAAATCTCTTCAGATATGAATTGAAATTACCATGTCCCGTTAAGATATTTAGTAATTTCAAAATTGCAGAAAAAGTGTTTATTATTCAGTCTCTGAGGAATGGAAGGAAAAAATAATTTAGTCAAGGAGGCAGTGTATAATTCATTCCACTTGATTATTGTATCATCCCTACTTTTTCCTTGAAAAATTACTTAGGCAGTATCATTGGAGTATTTACTTGAAAATTTGTAGCTTGTTTTGCCAACCATTCAGCCCTTTCATTTCCTAGATTGCCAGTGTGGCCACATTTGGAACTTGAACTCAAAATTTGAAGAACTGAAACTTTCTCTTGATGAATTTCCATACTTGGATAACTGTGCCCCTCTGTGCCACTTTTTGGTTCATCGCTCTCTTTCGCTTTGTCTTGCTGCTAACTAAGTCATTATCTAAAATGGGATACAATACATAAAACTGTGGGGCCCATGATTATTGGGCCCATTGCGCCCATGATTATGTGTGATGAAAAACATATTTTCCATAATTAGTTTATGCCCAGCAATACAAATTATGTTCAATTCGACCACATCTGTGTACAAGTCTCTCCTTCATTATGCGTCATCAAACTACATAGTGAAACAGCTGCCCAAATCTGTTACAGCTTTTGACTAGTCATCAAGATAATTACAGTTGTTGTTATTATCACATGTATGTTAACTCAGTTACTCATACATATATATATATAGATAGATATTTGCTTGCATGCATCTGTATTTAATACATTTTACTATTCATTTATGAGTGGTAAAGTAAACAGTTCAGAAACACACATGGGCTTTGTGACATTTATATAACCTAACCCTTATAGTGTTGTGATTAACTTTACCTAGTAAATTATAATATATACGCAGATGTTAAAGTAAATTTTTACAAGTACTTGTTTGATTTTATGTAGTTATGTAAATAGGTTACCCATGGATATCAACATAAGCAACTGTTTGATATTTGATGTACACTGTCTGTATGTATAATTGCCTGTAACTTTAGATTAACATATTATAAAAGGCATATATTAGTTATGAAAAAAAAGCAAAAATGGGAAGAAACAAATTGGGGCCTATTTTAAAAACTGAGTAAAGTTATGAATAGATATATCGTGTACAAACATGAAATTAAATTAAAGTTATTTAGTAAATGAAAGTATATACTAATTAAATACAGTTCTTACTTCATTAAATAGAAGCCAGCCGGTGCCAAATAATGTTGGCATCAAAATAGATTTAATGGAAACCTTAAGTTTACTATTAATTTTATTTCACAAAGAAACTGAATAATAATATAATCAATGAATATCAACAGAACAAAATTTTCATATTAAACAAAATTGAATTAAATGATACACATGAAATTGCTAATCTCCTTCAACATGTCTGAATTTTTTTTTTGTCCGATACATACATGTTTACATAAATTCTGTTAATTAAGTACAAAGTTGTGTGCAGTACCACAATGACACTTTGCAATGCCCTATATTCTTTCATTTGTTTGGGCAGGGCACCTACTTTTCAGATCCACAAAATTATAACAGTGATTAACAGCGAAAAATTCCTACCTGGGATCTTTCAGTTATTTATCTTATAAGCTTTCCAACAATCTAATAATATTACACTACCTTAAATGATGTTATCCTTTATGACAGCCATAAATTTTTATTAATCTACATGGAACAACAATCAGAAAACATTGCTTTGTTTCACAGCACAGTCTGCCAAAATCCCACTTTGTAGGAGAATGCAAACGAAACTGTTTTTCCTACCTTTTTGTTGTTTTTAGGTATGCTGTTACTGATCTATTTTTACATGGAGTTTTCTTATTGTATGGCAAGTGTCAGAGCATTAAGTCCATCCTTGTAAAAAATAATGTAAAATGATTTTCAATATGAAATAATAAATTCAAAATTATGTGAACACAAAAGCATGTTTGATAATCTCCTCATGCTAGATGAATTGTTTTATGTGATCACTATGTTTGGCGAAACTTTTTGGCTGGTGTCTCTTTTAATAGAAAAGTACCTATTAAATGCCGAAAATAAATATTTCTACATACCTGCTGTATACCTGCATCTGTATTTTGGCATATATGTAAAATTTCTATATGAATACATTTTTATTTCAGTATTTGTCTAAATTCATTATCAGTAACAATTTTAATATATAACTTAACCTTACATAAACAATATATGAATTTCCTCTAATTTGTAATTAATTTCATCTTGTCAATTAAACTATTAAAACAGTTGCTTAAAGTACTTGTATGTATGCTCCATATGATGTACTTAGGAAATTATTCTGATAGTCATATTCCATTACATGTATTCTTCAGTGTTGAGCTATAGGGGGCTCACAGAAATCCTATGTTAAATTTGTCTTTACTTTACAAGTTCTAGTTGTTTACCTCTTTATTTGTTAAAAAAAAAAAAAAAAAAGCATGGTATGCATAATATACTTTGTACTTTGGCAAACATTAAATTTTATATTAATACATGCAGTAAAAGTATTTTATAATGAAAGTTTCATTCAGATGACTTTAACAAGAAAACTACATTACAATATGCTCAATACTGCGAGAAAGCTAAAGTAAGCAAGGAGACTGTAACTGTTAATCATCACTGTCTTAGCTTGTAAGTCTTGCAGTGCAGAAAATGTTGTTGGGTAGGTCTTGTACGAATCTAGGTGTTCAAATAGTAACTCTGAATGTGAACAAGCTCTCTGCTCTATGAACAATATCTTTACAAAACATTTTCTTTGACTGTACAACATATTTTAGAATTGCAGCCCAGACAGTATACTGATTAGGGGAGCCGACTGCGATACCGAAAGTTCTGGGTTCGAATCCCGGAGAAGCCATGGATGTAATTTGTTTGTCCCCTCACAGGGGGTAATGGAGACCTATTAGGTGCTTCTACTTCTGGCCTTAGGAGTGGCTGCCATTGAAAAAAACAAAATTTAGAATTAAAGGTAGACTTCTTAAATGAAAAGCCTTCAAGAGAATTTAATCCTGAAACATTCTGCAAAAGTTTTCTGAAAATTAATATCTGGTTTCAGAACCTCACAAAAGATCAACTGAGGTGAAAAAAAAAGTGCATGCGAGCTTCTAACATAAACTGCACAATATATTTAAACTAAGTCATTATTTAATGCAATTTCAGTGACATTTTTTTATTTCAGTTTTTTGTTAATGCATAATTTGTTTTCCATTTTTGTAAAAAATAAAGCATTTCATTAGAATTTAATATTGGGTTGATCGGAAAGTCATGTTGTACCAGTCAATAAACAGAAAATTGTTCAATTCGAATAAGTTGGATAGATTTTATATGGAGTTGAAATTTTAAGTTGTTGGTTTTCGCTACATTTTGCTTTTTTATTTCCACAAAGGCAAGAATGTGACTCAAGCTTGTGAAATGTTGCGTAAATTTTATGGGGATGATGCTCGGACACGTCAGTGCCAGTGCTGGTTTGGAAATACCGTTCTGCCGATTTTGATGTGAATGATGCGCCTCGGTCAGGAAGGTCATTGGAGGTCGATGATGATGAAATAAAGGCAATGGTTAAGTGTAACCCATGGTACATGAGATGAGAGATTGTAGATGCACTACACATTGCTGACCTTGCATCTTCAGACTGCTATTTGTCTCGCTCTTTGCAGAATTCCTTGAATCATAAAACATTCAAATCCGACGAGGCTATAAATCGGCACCTGTTACAATTTTTTGCTTCTAAAGACAGGTCATTCTACAAGAGTGGAATTATGAACCTTGTTGAATGATGGAAAAAGGTCATCAATCAAAATGGCCAATACATTATTGATTGAATTCCTATTTTTATAGGAATAAATCATCTTTGAAAAACATAGTAAAAATACGACATGACTTTCTGATCAACTCGATATTTTGTTTTTATACAATGTATATACGAGATTTATGTACAAGAAGTGCCCTTCTTGAAATTTTCATAGCTCATCACTGTTATCGTTTAATACTGGTTTATGTGCCTATCGAGCACCAGTAAAAATTATAAGATGAAAAATGAACAATGACTCGATTGTTTATCAGTGGATAAATTTATCATGCAGATAATACTAAATAATTAAATGCTACTGTAAATGCTAGCATGTCATTAAGACACATAAAAAAATTAACCCTTGCTTTGTTCAGGTAACACCATTTGTATCTGTGTTTGATTATATATTTTGGCATGTCTAACTCTGCGTGTATGTATTTGTACACTCACTTACATGCTACCGCATATGTATTAAAGGTAAAATTATTTCTTCAGAAAATCTTATTGCATAATAAAACATAA
Source organism: Stegodyphus mimosarum (assembly GCA_000611955.2). Taxonomy (NCBI): domain Eukaryota; kingdom Metazoa; phylum Arthropoda; class Arachnida; order Araneae; family Eresidae; genus Stegodyphus; species Stegodyphus mimosarum. Next base: position 342,709 of record KK120283.1, read on the forward strand.
TATATAAAGCAAATGGTGAAGAAAACTCTCTCCTACCTTGCAAAAAATCACTGATGAACTATCAAAAATAAATTTTGTCAGTATGCCCTACTCGGTAAAAAGTATATTTTAGCATTAATTATGTTAACACCTATTAATTCAGTTTAAGTTAATTATTTGACTCAAAGAATGTATCTCAGGTCTTAATAAGTTGCATACAACACTAAAATATATGCTGAGCCTGTCATTTAGATTTAATTTACAAGGAAATTACGTGAAATACACGAGTGACAAATAACTGCATATTTAATGAAATACACGAGTGACGAATAACTGCATATTTATAAATTTCCTGCATGAATTTCAAAAGTTGCTGAACGAACACTGAAAGATCTGTTTGATATGCTATGTATTAAAAAATAAATAAGCTGAAGCTATTTAATTATTATTTATTTTTCAACAACTTGAATTAACTGGTACTGCAAAATTCACTCCATAACTTACTTTTTCCATATATATTAAAAAACCTTCACATTAAAAAAAAAAAATGCGATAAATTGGAAGATCTGATTAATTTCCAATCCCCACAGCTAAATTATCATGGAAAAAATTTAATGGGCTTTCTTTATAATGAAACTTAAAAAAGATTTGCCTATATTTTAGGGTGTGCCTTGGATTATCACCTAGTTATTGTTTCATTTATGGTAACCCGAGTAGTTGAATGTTATGGAAAGTCTATTATGACGTGATTGCAGTGATGATGGAAAATATTTGTAAGGGACACGTTACCGCAAGATGTGTGTTGGATGTCAGTTAGGAAGTACATTGCATATTGTGGGCTATGCATTGTAAAATGGCTGCCGGTGGTAAGCTGGGTGTTTCGTGGTATTGAACAAGAAGCTGAAGTTTTTTTTTTTTTTTTTTTTTTTTTTTTTTTTTTTTTTTTTTTTATGAAGTGGTTGAGGACAGCAGAAAAGAAACTTTGTTAATGTAATTCAATGGAATTATAAGTGTCATGTTTGTATGAAGGAAATGTGTATGGTCGAACGTACAGATTGTTCAGATAGCCTTGTCGCAAGACAGGTTCAAATGCTCACCATATAAAGCATTCCATTAGAAAGACAACATGGTTTGAGGAGAGTTTTTGATGCTGTTGAGGAATTTTGTGTGCCACAGATTGGTAATTCCTCAATAAGGTAAGTGGATATTTCCTTTGTGTAGTGCATAGATGCGATAAGATGTATTTCCTTTTTTATGTTATTTTGTTGTTTGATTTAAAATGCAGTTTATTGAGATTATATATTTTTTGTTTGGCTCTAGAGTAGAATTGGATGATCCTTCGATTTTTAAGCGAAAATAGAGCGATGTGTACATGGACACCGATTTTGTGCAATTCTTTGACTTGTTATTTTGGTTTTGTGTTGCGGCCATCTTCAAATTGCACCTTCCTGGCCAATCACCAAGAGGGCACTCTTAAATATATTTTCCCCTTAGAAGATTTTTAGCTTTCAGTTTCTCACAGTGCTACTTTGTATCAGTTTAGAAAATGAATATCAGGTGAATTTAAGATTTCTCTTTTATACATAAATCTTAATGCTTCTAAGCAAGTATGCATTGTGGCAATTTAAAAATCACATTTCCTTTGCCTTTGACTGAAACAAAACACAGAACAATTTTTGAATAAACATGCAGCATATATGGGTTTCTTACCTGTATGGAAAGAATGTTTTCCAAGTGATTATTTTTTCAGAACATGTCCTTATATACTTTACATACATGGGGGTCCTTTACAGTATTGATATGTAGGAATATATTAAAAACTTTTAAAATTGCTTCTATTTCTCGATTTCAGCATTAGATGTGTAATCCTGTACTCAGTGTTTATTATATACTGGTATGTTTGAATCTAGACACAGACAGCCATAACCTTCAGTATTTGGTAACAAGTGGGAGTATCTAGAATGTTATATCAGGAGAATGAGAAAATTATTTCTACAACTAATCTCAGAACTGTCATTGAATTTTGTCTGATGAAGAATTAAGTTTAACACAGACCACTCATAAAATACAGCATCCATATGGTGATAAAACAAAACTTCAATAATGGAAGATTTGAAGGTGGTGACATGCAAGTTATCCACACTGTGCATGAAAGTGACCAATGTCAATACTGAACACTTACAGATAAGCTACTAACACAGACTGTTAATATAAAAAGCACTTGAAAAGCATTTGCCCAAAGCATTCAAGAAGAAAAAACCTTATCTGCCTGCGAAAATTTAATTTTACTCGATGACAATATGAAGTACATATTGTAATTGTGATATTCGCAACCCAATCTGATACTACCATTCAAACCTGCAACAGACTGTGGATAACCTTAATTTAGGGATATGTTGACTTCTAGGAATTTGCAATACTTAAAGGTTCTTAAATACATGCAAAGGAACTGCTAGAGGAGGTTCAGACTGGTACACCAAATTATCAATATTAAATTTTAGCTTCTACAGAACAGCAAGCAATGGCTTGTTTTCAAAGTTAGGGGATCCTGCCATCAAAAAAGAATGAATTATGAAAGAAAGAATGGATTAATGAACATTATATGGTCAGCTGAATATGGCCAACAAAACAATAATAGAAGCTGTTTTTGCAGCTGAGGATGGTGGTTTAGTAAAACCATCGAAACTAGTCCTGTGAAAATTTGAAAATATAATGCTGATTTTTGTTGTTCTCTTCTAAATTATTAATACAAGCTGTTGGAAATTTCTACTTATAGCATTCTGAACACTAAAACCAATAGGACTAAGAAAATAGTGAAAATTGAAGAAAAAGCCTTTCTACGAAGTGAGTCAAACACTGATTGCTTATTAAATGAGGCATCTTTCAGAATTCTGCAGGAATGATTAGCATAACTCCGATGAGACCGCTGCCAACTTCGACTGTTCAATGGTAACCAATTTTCACAGTCAATGGAATAATACATAAGTATCGAAACAAGGAGTGCAATGTAAGGATCAAAATTTGGAATTAAATACAATCTAAGACCCACAGTCTTCTGTATCCGAATAAAAAAAATCGGTACCTACATATTAATACAACCACTCTGGTACAGTTTGGTGAATTTTACAGAGAAAAAACAGTGACATTTTGTAGCAAGAAACCTTTTATTACATACATATTTTAAGCTTTTCAAATATGCAGAACTTACATTTCAACTATTCAAAAAAAAAATTGGTAAACATTTTATAAACGGAATTTCGTTCTTTTATTTCGGTGCGATCACCTTATCATCTTTAGAAGAGTTTTAAAGCATTGTTCCTCTTTAGTGATTTTGTGATAAAATCTCCTACGGATTAAAAATTCCTGCAGAAATTTTATCCACCTTTTTTTCAATGCAGGCAAATCCTACAAGAGTGCATTTCAAATTGATTCTGAAACAAACCATGATCATGATTTGTACTTAAAAACTGTTGAAATTTGAAATAGCTAACCTCCCTCTGGCCCCCAAAATGACAACATTGGTTATTAAAACTGAAGAACTGTTAAGCATATGTTTGTCTGAAGAAATGTTATGCATATGGTTGCCAGAATGGTGCATTCTGAAAGCTCGGCAATTTCTACCAAGGTGGTTGCAATAATACATAAGTACCAAAAAATGAATAAAACCTTTTTAATCAGGATAAGCATACGGCACCTATCCTTTCCTTCATACGAGGCCTTTTTTATGTATAATGTATACGTAAATATTTCTTTAGAATTACTGCATATATCAAGATTTTTTTTTTGTAGAAAGAAATAAATCGCTTTATAAGCATCTACATCAACTAACAAGTTGCACATCTTGAATAATGAAGCTTCTTTGATGGACAGCAACTCCTTACTGCATGGAAAAGTAAAGGTTTGAATTTAACATTTCCTCAATAGAAAGGAGGCTCTTCTTCTAAAAAGATAAACATACGTATCTTTGACACAAATGACTTCTTAAATATATGATCTGTTACATATTTGACATACATAATGTTTCTCCTATATCAATAAGTATATGCTTCTTTAAATCACATTTTCCAATAAATGGTATGTTACATACCTCAGACACAATGCTTCTCTATAGTGTGATGGAAGTATATGAAAGTTAAAATGACCCTTACAACTAAATGATACACTACATACCTAACACGTGAGATTTCTTGCCTTTGTGAACATGCAAATGCTGGTTTAAAGTTCCCTTTTTTCTAAATGATTTGTTACATACCTCACACACATGAGGTTTCTCTCCTGTGTGAATACGCAAATGCTCATTCAAATTACCCTTTTGTCGAAAAAATTTATGACATACCTCACATACATGAGGTTTTTCTCCCGTGTGATTAAGCATATGTCTATTTAAATCAGCCTTTACTCTGAACAACTTTTTACATACCTCGCACACACAAGGTTTCTCTCCGGAATGAATAAGCATATGCTTGTTTAATTTATCCTTCCCTGTTAATGCCTTTTTACATATTTCACACAAATGGGGTTTCTCTCCTGAGTGAATAAGCATATGTTTGTTTAATTTATCCTTTTGTGTAAATGATTTTTTACATACCTCACACACATGAGGCTTTTCCCCTGTGTGAATAAGCATATGCATTTTTAAATTAGCCTTTTGTCTAAAGGCCTTCTTACATACCTCACATACATGAGGTTTCTCTCCTGTATGAATAAGTATATGCTTGCTTAAAGAATCCTTTTTTGTAAATGACCTGCTACATACCTCACACACATGAGGTTTTTTTGGTATGTGGATATCCATGTACCAGCTACATACTGCACCACGTCGTTTTTGTCCTGGATGGTCTAACATCCGTTGAATACGGAAATTTCACCCAAAATAATTGTCTGGCATTCCGCATCTTGAGCAAATATACACTTGGTTATCATTATAAAAATATTAATACACATTGTGCCCAAGACGCATATACTGAGCGATATACATATGAGTCATTTCTAAGAATGTTTCCATTATTTCTGTCAGAATAATTTATATTTAATTCAACTGCCGTTTTTGGACCGAACATTTATAAAATCTACCCTACTTAATAACCGCAAGAAGTTTCTTTTTTTTTTTTTTACGATTGTCAGGCAGTTTGAAGATATCACTTATTTAAAACTGCTAAGCACATTCCACATTATACTGCTCACAATATGGAAAGCATTTCTTCACAGAAAAATGAAATTTCATATTAATTTGTAACAAAAGCTTATACTTCATTGGTCAACGAAAGGAAAGGCCGAACAGAAACTTAAACAATGTTGCCAGATTTTACAATGCCTGTGCTTTTATTTGCCAAACGAAAATTGCAATCTTAACTTAGGTTTAACTTGATTTTAATAAATCTGCTCATTTATTGCATCAAGATACACATAAAAACTATTTCAGTAGAACAATGTTTAAATTCAATGCTCGTTATTCACAAGAAATCTTTATGAAGGGAATGGGAAAGAAAGATTTACGAGTAATTTCTCGTCATAACACACTCTGTAACAAAAAAAAGAAAAAGAAAAATTGCACACAGAAAGAAACGAATTACTATCACGAAACTTAAGAAGTATGTAGTATACAAGGAGATAAACAAATTACAAATTCAGAACAAAATATTATTTTATTAAGAAGTTATGGCATGGAAAAGGTTACAAATCGGTATGTAATATAGCCACCTCTGGCAGTTATACAAGCCGAAACACGGTGTGGCATCTAAGTAGGTGACCTATGACCTTCTACGGAAGATGATGCTATAATCTTTGCAAATCACCAATATTCCGGGATGACTGCAGTTGCCTTCAAAGCATGTCCCAAATGTGTTCTGTTGGCGAGAAGTCTGGTGACATGGCAAGCTACCGGAGTACGTCATATTCTTAAAGACATTTTTGGGAGAATCGTGCAGAATCCGGACGAACGTTCCCTTACTGATAAATAAATACCTGAGCGAATTGATATCATAAGCAGTAAAACCGGCGTTAAAATGTCGTCCACGTCACTGCGAGCCTTGGCAACTAGAAGTGGTTGTGTGTCCCAACAAATCGCTCCCCCACTATCACACCTTATGTAATCGCCGTATGCTAAGCCGCTCGAGAACAAATGCCAGCTCGGACCGGAACCACACGCGTATGTGTTGGTCATCAGCACTCAGACTCAATCGGGATTAATTGCTGGAGATCACACGAGTCCAATCGGTCACACTCCTCCTTACTCGAGTTCGGAGAAAATACAGACGACACTGCCTATGATGTGAGGCCACTGGTAGGCGTCTTAATGGATGTCGGCAGCACATACCACATCGGCCAGGCATCTCTGAATGCTTTCCTTGATAACAGCGGATGCCTGGAAGGTGGTAAATGGCTTCGAATCGATTCTAGCGACGTTGTTGGTGCGAAGTGGCCGCTTTTATGATTGCACAATCCTCGTGCTCATTTGTGTTGCTGGGACGCCCTGACCCTCCGCGACGGTAGACTATCCATTCCATGATCCATTGTCGTCAACACCGAGCAGCCACCATATCGCTCCGACCGAGGTTGGTGTTCGACCAACCTGCTTCTCTGCCACTCACTATATACTCTTCTCAAAGTCCAACAACTGTACTGCCGCCGGTTACATTTCATAGGCATCTCTAGTCACAATGCCGTCCATATAAGTCCACAGATTTGTTTGAATACCTACGGATGGAGATGCCCTACGGATCTAGCTATCATACTTTTAAATTGACCTACGAGCAAAGCGCTCTTGCCCTTGTCTCACTGGCATCGAAATTGAATAATTTGTCTGTCTCTTAGGAGACTACATTCCTGCCCAGTTTCGTGATTGTGGCTTAATTTCTTTTGGATGCATATATATTTTTGTGACACTGTATTAGCACAAAATTTCGGCACAAACCTATTTCACTAGTTTTGCAATAGGTTGATGACCTTGTTGGCCTGCTTTTTATAAATATTTAGAACCTGATACGTTCCCTCTTTTGACGTGCTTTAAGTGGGCTGTGTATCCAAGGAGGGGATCCGTGGCTTATCTACTCGTACGCGTTGCATATTCATAGAGCCTTAGACCTTTCTTCTACAGTTTTCTGCCTTGCTGACTTTTTGGATTATTCTGTGTTTATTCCAGCATCCTGGATTATGTGAACAGTGTTTTAGTGTGTTAAAGTGTGTGCGCGTGATTTGTACATAATGGAGGAAAATAATTTTCCCCCACTTAACGCTGAATCAACGGCTGCTACGCAAAATGTGCTTATGACGTTAACGAAGGAAATTCTTTTGTACGGGGATCAAGTGCTTCCGTATGGATGGAGAGATATTATTGCAAAGGATAAATTGATACTCAATAATTATTTTATTGCCAAGCAGTATGAAGAAAAATTACGTTCACATATTTGTGCTCTCGTAGATATGGTGGTTAGCTTAGCTGACAGTTATTCTAGTGATGACATAAAAACGGATATGTTAGGAAAATTGGAAGACGTTCGTGCTACTGCAGAGGGGCTGATTTCATATATACAAGATAAGTGCAAATCTTTTCGAGCTTTAAATCCGAGTATTCCTAAATGAAATGTTGTTAAGTAAATTAGAAAGTGAAATATGTAATTGTATCCAGATTAATGCTATTAATGTTAATTCTGAAAGTACTAATGCTTGTGTTATGCAAACTGATAATGCTAATGTATGTAATGATGTTAATGCTAAAATAAATGCTAATGAACATACTGATAAACTTGTTAATGATAATAATCTCCCTAAGGCCAAACGGCCATCCAAAAAATATGCTAAACGTTCAATCGATGATGATAGGGATGATGAAGGGTTTATTAATTCCCGCAATATTGCTAGACCCACTAAATTAATTAAGTGTAATGTTGAATTGCTTCTGGCCAACAAATTTCAAAAACTCACCACAAATGAAGCTGTGAAAGTTATTGATAAACAAAACAGTAATGATAAATTAGATACTAATAATTCTGATGAGGTTCAAATTATTGAAAATGATAATAATATGGATACTACTAATGAAGGCCCCTTTAGGCGTAATCTAAAATCTGAAAACATTTAGGCTTTTGTGTGTATGTGTGTGTGTTTGTGTGTATGTGTGTGTGTTTGTGTGTGTGCTAATATTTTCTTTTAAATTTTATAGACAAAGATAACCTTTGAGTTACAAAATTTTGTTATTCCCGTACCGAGAATTCCCATTAAAGTGTCAATGAAAATCTCTTCATTCTCAAATCATTTTAGAATAACCGGGACAACTTATCTCATGCTCAAGAAATCATGATAAGAAGGAAAAGAGAGCTGTCTTTTTACCTTTTTTTTTCGTGTAGGCAAGGAGCATCGTAACCATTTTGGAAAACTTCGAATCAAGAACCTCCTTAACTATTTAGGGACATATTATAATTACATATTATATTAAATATTATGTTGTAAATTTGCTTAAAGGTCAGTAAATATGAAGCGATATATTTTAATGCATAACTAAGCACACAATTAGCGAGACACGATTTTTTAATAATAACTGAATTTTTTACTCATTCTATAAGGTATTTCTCCAGCCTTCTTAGCTTGTTTTCGTGGTGTAATAGTCAGCACGCTCGGCGCGTACTCGAGAGGTCCGTGGTTGAAGTGCGAAAAAGAGGTCATTGCTCATTTTTCATCTCTCCTGTTTTCAAAAAAAAAAAAAAAAAAAACCTAACGTCTCTACAATTCTAGGCTTCTGAAAATAGAACAAAATGAGATGCATGCCCCATATTAAAAGTTGCTCTGATTTTAAAATTATTGGCATCATTCCAGTAATTCTCCATTATATGAAAATTGCTAAAAACTTTTAACTTTATGTAACTGTTAGAATAATGACTAACGTAATTTGATTTCATATAAAATGTATCAAGATTAAACTTTAAATTTTGTTCTTTTTATTAAAATACAAATGGTTAAAGCAAAGAAATAATTATACTATGGCAAAAAAAAGTTATTGGGGGGGACATGTTTTATCACAAACTCATTTTCATATTCGGGAAAAAAAGGACGAAAAGCGGAAAACCAAAGAGAAAAAAACACTTTGAATTCAGAATTCATAAATCTTTTCCTTCGGAATTCCTTCATGTAATACTGGTAAAAGAAACTGAACTATTGAATTGATCGTGCCAGGAATTAAATTGTACTATGTGACATGGAATGAATTGATCGTACTGTGAACTCGGTAATTTTTTCAGTATATTTGGATTAGCGTGTAATTTTTGTAATATTAACGAGTGGAAAATACACTGGAATATCGATAATATCTTCAGTCATTTTTAATTCATATTAAGCTCTTTAAAAATAATGTGAAAAAATATATTTTTCTTCCACCAAATTGATGTATATACACTCATGTCCATAAATTAAGGATAATGCAAAATCAGGCAAAGGAAGAGTTAGAAGAAAAACAAATTTGACTTATTTGTAAAGCTTATTCATTAAACAAAAGGTAAAGAGCAAAAAAAGATGCTATATGTTTGATATTATTAAAAAAATTAGCGATTTTTTCTCCCTGGAGCAAATTACAAAAAAACCTATTTACAAAAAACCAATATTACATGGTTGGTATGATTGTTAATACATTGTATGTCTCCCAGACGATGCAATACAGTCCGTACAACGCCTGGGCATGCTGAGTATCACCAGACGATGTACAGTCCGTACAACGCCTGGGCATGCTGAGTATCAAATTATTGATCTGATCTTGGTGGATATTACAACACTCAAAAAGCAAAGCTCTCCGAAGTTCCGGTAGACATGTAGGAGGAGGTTGACGGGCTGCAACTCGTCGGCCAAGCATGCCCCACACGTGCTCTACTGGATTCAAGTCCGGTGAAAATGCTGGCCGGTCCATACGGGTGATATCCTCTGATTGAAGGCATTCGTTTACGATGTTTGCACGGTGAGAACGGGCTTTGTCATCCATAAACACAAATTGTGCGCCCGTGGCGCCACGAAACAAACGTACATGTTGTTCCAGAATGAAGTCCCGATAAATTTGGCTTGTCATGGTTCCAATTTGAACATGCAGGTCAGTTCTGAAACCCAGAATAATTCCACCCCAAACGAGCACTCCTGCACCACCCTAACGGTGTCGTTCAATGATGTTTTCTTGGCGGTAACGGGTACCTGGAGCTCTCCATATGAAAGTCCGGCAAGAATTAAATTGCAAGCTAAACCTGGACTCGTCGGAAAACATCACACAAGCCCCCTGTTGCGGTGTCCACAATGCATGCTCTCTACTCTACGCTAACCGCAGGCGACTGTGAGTTGCAGTAAGTGGAACGCATCTGACAGGTCTACGAGCACATAGACCAATCTGCCCTAAGCGTCTGTACATGGTCTGCCTTGAAATTGTCGTACAAGTGGCGGAAGAGAGATGACGAGACAGGTATGAGGGTGTGCTCCGCCTGTTTCTTTTGGCAGTAACTGCCAAATACCGGTCCTCATTCGGCGTTGTAACTCAGGGGCGACTTGTGCTGTAACGTCTACTCACATTACCATCCTCTTGGAATCGTTGCTAAAGCCTGGAGATGACACTCTGGGCAATTCCAAGTTCGTCTGATACTTCCAGTTGGGTACGCCCACATTCCAGACTACCGATAATTCTACCACGTAAAAAGTCATCCAGATGCGTCCTTTGTGTCATAACTATTCGGTTATTGCACTGAAATTCTTATAAAGTGCCTGCGAACAATTTTACTTCTTTGCCTGTATTCCTTATATATCCTCTTACACTCTCGTCATTGTGACGTAACATCGGTGTCATCTGGTTATTTCCTGAAATTTGCATATGATTCTTGAAGACGTGTGTAGCGATTTTACAGGTGATATATTTATTTTAGAATTCGATTTCCTCGTGACTACGAATTATCCTTAATTTATGGACATGAGTGTATTTTAACAGCGAGCTATTTGGGACAGAGAACCAATAACAAAATTATTAGGTAAGGACAGACAGATCACTCTGTGTCATTAATACAGATCACTCTGTGACACAGATCACTCTGTCATTAATGCCAGGAAGTAAATTGTAATTGTCACAAAATATTTTACGATCTGTGTGTAATATTTTTGCAGTTTCTAAAATATAACACATATATTAATGAAAATAAAAATATTTCTTTAAAAAATTTCGTTTTTCCCTTATAGCGTGTAAAGGTTTGATCAAATTTAATAAAACGTTCATAAACCTTGACAACGTTCAAGAGAAACTTTAACCTGAAATCTGAAAGGAAAACACTGAATATTCGAAGACATATCTGCCTTTAAAGACAATCATTTTTACCTATACATACGCGAACTATATCAGCTTTCCTGTTCCAGTGAATGTATTATAATCTGGTAACCAGCCGTTAACGGCAACTTATTCGAAAATTCCAGGCAAATATCATGCAAATTGAAAAAGACATCGATCACACGGAGACCTCTGCTGCAGTTATTGTATGGAACTAGTTGAAACTAAGGAATTTTCCACAAATTGTGATTTTCTTAATTTATTGAACACTTTTGGGCTGTAAGGGAACAAGTCCACTATTATGCAAATAAGCATAAGCACACGCCTGAGGCTATATAAGTGGCGAAAAACAACGCTCGAGTATAAAAACACATGTTTGATTTCAAAATGGCATAAAATCCTTTATTATTCAGTTCGTTTAAGAAGAGAACTGCTGTACAGCTTAAAATTAGGTAAAACATCAACCTTATGTTTGACGTAGATTTGAATTGAAACTCTATCGAATTTCAAGGAGAATACCTACAAGTGCGTCTTCCTGATTAGCAAAACACCTCCGCCAAACTGAAGTGGAAAGCAAAATTGTTTTTATCGAAACATACGTTTTTTATGTAACGATAAAGAGTGTTTTGAAACAACATTTCTTAAATGCCATATGTTTGAGTTACATATTTCTGAAATTTAAAAAAAATGCTAAAAGTTTTAGAATGCAACAGAAGAATTTAAACTGCAACGTATTCCAGCAAGTTTCTCTGACAAGTTACGTAAATTTTCTTTGTAAAAGAAAATGTAGCTCAAACTTTACTGTTTAACTCTATCCTTCCGTAATGGATATTTTACCCGTTCTTTGCAAGTCAGAATGGCGTCTCTTGCTCCGTCCCATTTGTGTGGGCCCTGTAGTCGATATTGATAGGAAAGAAGGGGACCCCAACAAAGCTTCCAAAACAGTCGGATGTCAGTGAAAAACAACTTGAATAGATTCGGTTTCGCACCAAGTTTTGATGCAATGTCGTCTAAATATTGCATGCAATCAATCCTTAAGGTCATTTTATCATTTGGCGCATATCTCCTTACATTTGTCTCGTGAGTTTTTCTAATGTCTTTTAGCATTTTTTTGGCAGAAGGCAAACGTCCCTTTCCTGCGAAGATATGAGCCGCCCATCGACATTGCATCTCCCCGATTGGGAACCCTGGTCCAAATGGTAATAGGAACCCCGCAATTGCAAGTGTTGGATGTTTTAGATGAGGGGGATACATTCCCTTGTATAATATGATCCTTCCATCCTCTTCTTGTTGCACGATTCCTTCTTCCAAGAAAGGAAATTTCCATGTGTATCCGGTGGCCATAATGACTGTATCGATTTGGATTTCTTTCTCACTGCCTTCGAAAACAACACCTTTGTCCGTGAAATGTACGATATCTCTCTTTTGAACTATCGATCCGGATAACAACTTAGGACCAAAGTGATCATTAAGAACAGGCTCCTTGTTCAAGAAGTGATATTTTGGAGGCGCATTGTATAGCTTGTGATGGAACCTGGGATCAATGTAGAATTTCTCCACGTACCAATTGCATAAGCGTATAGGTACACAATCGATGCATTTAAGAAAATATCTTCTCATGAGAACGTAATCTATTGGATAGCCACGGGGTCCAACTCTGTTTAATACATAACTGCCAGTTCTTGTACTCAGGTACACCTTAAAAAATAAAATATAGCAAATTATTTGTCTATTTCAATAAATCTAATACATTAAAACAAATAAAATAAATCTGTTGACCAGACGGTATAGTGGATAGGGAAGCCCACTGCGGTATGGAAGGGTTCGAATCCGGGGAAAGATACGGCGTTCCTTTATAAGTGACAAGTGACGGAGGACGCGAGCACCACCCCTCTACCATAGCGGTTAATTGGTATAGCCGTTACCGTCAAGACCTATCTCGATGGTGAAGGTATAGCGCCGCGGCCTCCTTGTCTGGAGACCCCAATATGGTATGAAGAAGGATGAGGGGCCACAGGAATCCCTTACGGAGGTAATGATGGCCCACCTATTTAGGTGCTTCCGCAATAAAGTGACAACAATTTCTGGCCTTAGTAGGGGCCGGGCCTAATCTGCTAAGTACCCGCCAATTGAATAAATAAGTAAGTAAATAAATGTTTTATTTTTTTGTTATAAAGCCAAGATAAATATTTTGTATTTAATTTCATAATAAAAATCTCAGTATATTTAGATTAGGAATTAAAGTTGTTTACATTTAGATTATTAGTTAAAGAATTTCTAACAGCAGAAATTACATTTCTGCATTCAGAAAACTTTTAATAAAAGTTATTTTACGCACTTTTTTAATAAACGGTTTCTTAACTTTCGTTTAAAATGATTTTTTTTTTAAATTTCTGTTTAAGAAGTTGTAGAAATTTTTAAAGACTATTGTCAAATATTATTGTACAATAAAATTTTGTCTTTATAGTAAAATTTACTTCCAAAATAAAGATTAAAAAAATTTTTTTTGGTGTGTGTGTGTGTGCGCTCGTGAAGACCGAATTTATAAGAAATTGAACAGTTTATAGGCATTGGCCACTGCTACGGCCGGAAGTGGTGATCACTTTATTATGAAGGCACCTAACCGGTGGCGTAAAGGCAGACGCACATTCAGTCGAACAATGTTAAACAAATTACGCGTACTGCGCATGCCCAGAAAAGAATCTGGCGCAATTACGACTATGGCGTCATTTTAAAAGAAGATAAATATGGTATATGGTTGATGTTCTGTTATCTGGACGTAAACAGTTCGAGTTTTAAAAAATTTTAGGTTGTACGTTGCTTCATTACTTATATGTAAATATCGATTGTAAACTCCCCAAATTTTCGTTTAAGAAGGATTGCAAAATAGGAAACATTACATGATTTTGTTTATTGATTGTACTTCATAGGAATAAAAGCAATCGATTATTTACCATGCGTTCTATTCATAAATACTTTGACATTTTAAGGAATATATGTAGTTTAAATTACTGAATTAAAGCCAATGAAATTATTACAAATAACTGATATTAAATGTAATGTTTATGAACAAAATAAACCAAAATGAAATGAAACAGAAGCAAGTGCAATAAGCACAAAAAAAAAGTGTTCATAGTATTGCAATCGTAAAGAGTCGCTAAAACCTACGTGACGAACAGGGTTGTGTAGGGTTGTTTATTTTTATTCTCCAATATTTTCTCCCACGCCAACGGTACACTACTGAGCTTGCGCAGTAAGCGAAATTCGTTAACATTGATCAACTCAATGTGTGGTTTGCCATTACGCTAACCGGTGGGTACTTTCGCCTCCTAGGAAGGAACGGGCAAACTATAACTATGCCTTCTTCGAGTACGGCAGTCAGAGTGACTAACTGTTTTCCCTTCTGGGCGGAATGTTGAATTCATTTGATCTCACGCGAGTTTAATGATTTCTCTGCGGTGGTTGATGTTAAATTGCTTCCGAAATGACATCAGTATTACATGCCTTCCTTAATCTAATACCGGAGTTCCCAGGGGGTACGATATGGACCCGTTGGCCGTCGATGAAATTTTGTTGCTGTTATTTATGCCCACTTCTCTGACAGTACTATCAACCCAAGCCCAGGAAATTCCTCGTGGCAATCAGGGGGAGATACGCCTGTCGTTGGCAACAGCCTTGAACACCTTACAGGTTACAGGCATATTCACAAAGCCTACAGACCTTTTTCCTACGGTCTGCTCTGATTGGACAAAATCTCTGCTTGGCGATCATATTTGGAATAGTGAGTTATCGCCTTGCAGTCTTCGTAATTAACGCCAAACATACCGTGTGGGCTTTCCAGTAAAGCGAGGAGAAACAGCGTTTATTTCATTCGATAATTTTTTTATTTTATGAATGAAAGCTAAGGGGAATTGTGTGGAATATATTTTAAATAACCTACTGATCTTATTAATAGTTTATTTGTATTTGGTTGAAGAATGAATTTAAACTGTTAAAAGTACGATAATTGTTTTGCAAGAAAAAGTATTTACATGGAAATGGGATATGTGCTTTTTTCGTCATTTCTGTTAGAGAGAGTCTGTTATGTAAATTTACATAGCGCATTTATTATACAAATAAAAGAATATTAAAAAAAAACCAAATGAAAACATTCTATAAATATTTAAGGGCGTCGGATACCTATTCTTTTTACTTAAATTATGAGTAAGTATAACTAAAATTGTATTTTATTCCTTTACGCGCTATTTCTATTGTAACGCTTTTCGGGATCTTGGATCGTAATCTTGCAACTAGTATCTACTACAAAGAGTACAAACAAGTAAATAAAAATTTTAAAAAAATTACCCTTAACAAAAATAGATAAAATAAAAGTGTTAAATTTTTAACTCTGTACCCGAAGGCGAAACAACCAATAATAACAAAGCCATAAGGTGAGGATAAAAACAAAAATAAGTCCGTGCAGTGAGAGTTTGTAAAAGATACGAACGGGATTAGAAACCCCGATCTAGAAGTCCGAGAACTTTTTTTTTCCGTGCTCTGTACCATTGAGCTGCGGTTCCTTCTCCGACTTTCACACGCTTTTCGGTACACCACGCTGATATACAAATAGCAAAGGCGATGAAACAAAAGTCGCCAAGCACAAGATTCTGTAACCCTACTTTTCCTGTTTCAACCAGTCAGAGCAAACAATAACAGAAACGGCCTGTAGGCTTTGTGAATATGCAGGTTGCAGTGGGATTTACCTCAGTTCCGCCCCCTATTTTGATTGAGAGCACCCCGGGGCGACGGGTCTGAGAGTCTCCCACCTCTCCCTCCTTCCACCAATCCACATGAGAGGACTTTCGGCTCTCCGCATATTTAGAGTGCTCCCATGCCGCACCGATACTATACATTTAAAAACACCCATGCTTTCTTCGGGATTCGAATCCGGGCTGTTCGGCATGGCAGTCAGCGACTCTAACCACTATACCAGTTGGGCGGCGATGAGATAGATTTTAAGTGGAGTAAATAATGATCAAGGAGTCAATACCGAACTATCGGCACTTTAGTAACATAATTAAGATACTATTGGCTACGAAAAATTTATTAATAAAACTGATAATTAATTGTTCATTAATGTAAAGAAAAGGAGAAATTATATAAAATAAATATAAGTAGGTAATACGCTAAAATAATTTAATATATTTAAAAAAAACAATAATTTTGTTTTCCCAAATAAAAGCTCTTATTGATGCAACAATAAGGACTCTTGCCTCTTCCTAATGGGCCCACCAGCGGCCGAGCGGTAAAGACGCTGAACACTGGTAGTTCGGCCCGAGGTTCGAATCCCGCGAACGGGCTGGCTGCATGGGCGTTTTCGTGGCTTTCCCCATGTGTAACGCGTATACGAGCCAGTTTCCCTTAGAAAGTCCTCCACGAATGCATCCCTCCCCTTAGGCAGATAGCCCTCGTGTGCTTTGCCATAATTGAATAACCTTCTACCCTCTTACTAATGGAAGCAGGCGAGTCAATAATTTACTACGGAAAGCAAGAAATAAATTTAATATTTCCGAAAGAGATGATTTAAGAATTAAATGAAACAATCGTATGCCAAATATTTAAAATAAAATGAAATCAGTGCATTAAGCACAGTAATTAAGATGGAACTTTAGCGCACTTAAAATCTTCGATTTTGATTCTTAAAACATTTTATATTTGTAAAGTTAAAAAAAATAATAATAATACAGAAAAAATAATAAAAGGTAAAATGTTTTAAAATGGTTTACAAGAATAAATAATTTTTCTCTGGATATTTGTTCATTTTTATAATCTAATTTTTATCTTTAACTTATTTATGTGCAATTATTTGCATTATAATTACATTTTTTGCTGTACAGGTGGTTATCAAAATAATGGAAACACCTGTGAGTAAAAGCACCATTTAAGAATGAGTTTCGTAAGCAATAAAATAAAATTCTAGCTACAAGTTTTTTTTAATGTAAGTAGTTTATATTATAGTAGTATGAGGTAGCTTTAGTGAAGTTGTATACATCTTGGATTTTCGTCAGAAGCATAATATGTCAGACCTCAGAGAATTTCAAAGGGGTCAAATTGTAGAAGCCCGAATAACGGGAGCAACTGGGACTGAAACATCCGAGCTATTTGGCGTTTCTAGAGGTACAGTGTCTACAGTCATGATAGTCTGCGCACACTGCTGCAAGACAAGCTCGGCAAAGCAAAATAGTGAACGGAAGGAGAAGCTGAGTGAAAGAGACTGACGGGGTATTGAAGCGGATTGTAATGTCTAAAAAGAAAACAACTGCAGCCAAAGTGATTGCAGGACTCAATCACTACCTGGATTTTCCGTAAATAATAATTACATTTAAGAGGCACCTTCATAAACAGAATATTTACGTCACAGCAGCAATTCCCAAGGCACTTGCCACACATCTTAGTGCCAAACGTTGTCTACAGTGGTGCCACAACCACACAATCTGGCAGATTGATAAGTGGAAGATAGTCATACGGTCAAATGACTCATCTTTCACAGTTTTCGCAACAGGACAGTGTACGTTTGGAGGACACTTGCACAGCGTTTGATCGTGATTATCTCTTTCCGACGAATGGAAGTGGATCCGTCATGGTATGGGTAGACGTATTGTGGTTTCTGCTGGCTCAATTGCAACTCTGCAAGGAAGAATCAAGGGGGGGGAGTATAGCGAAGGTTTAGCTGACCAGGTCTATCCTATGATGCAAACTTTGTTTGCATGCAAGGATGATAATGCAGCGAGACTTGTCCAGTCATAGTTTGATGAACATGAGGATGAAATGAACATCTACCTTGGCCGGCACAGTTCTCCGAACTCAATATAAGGGAACCATTATGGTCTGCTTTGGAGCGTTCGATCCAGAATCGATATCCTCCAAGGGCATCTCTTCCGGAATTTTCTCAATATTTCCATTATGAAGATACAATATTCCTCTCCACACTACTTAGCACTTGTATGATTCGATTCCCAAACAAATCCAAGTTGTATTTATTACATGCTAAAAGCGGTCTTCTTCATAAGCTCCACAGACTGTTACAGGCTAAGGCTGTCTTTCCCAGTTTCCTTCCTTCGGTGATCCCATTCGGGCCATTCGGTGCAATAGCCCTCCATCGTTTAGCTCAAATTAACCTTCAATCTTCCTCGACATCATCTATCCATATAGTGGGTGGTCTTCCTTTTCGTCTTACTCCCTCAATTCTCGAAAAGGTTATCTTTTTGATTGGAAATGTATCACCATGTCTAAACACATGGCCAAGCCATCTGATACGAGGTACCTTTACGATTCTCACAATATCAGTTTCACCATATTTCCAATATTTTTCATGTAGTTCGTGATTATAGAGAATCTTCCATATGCCATTTTGTTGTAGCGGCCCAGAGATCTTTCTAAAGATATTTCTTTCAAAAGTTGATATCAGGTCATTTTTTGCTCTGTTAGGTGTCCAACATTCACTTCCGTAAAGGGAAACAGGCCTTATTAAAGTTTTATATAAATTTAATTTAATAAACAATTTTATGGCAAATATTTAATCTCATGTCTTATTTAATATATTATATGTTGATTATTTTGGATTTAAGTTGTTTTTTAAGGATTTAGTGACATCTATTAGTCATAAATATTCTATTTTTACTTCAATTTTTATATCGTTTCATCTTATGATCAATGTACTCAAATGTTTAAATTGTTTCACGGTTTCAAACGCATAACTGTTTATGTTCCAGGAGGATAAATGAACACTTTTATTAGATCCAATCATAAATTTTGTTTTGTCTTTATTAAATACTAGGCCCACCTTTTTTGGCGCATTTTCAAGCGAGACAAATGCCTCGACCACAGCTCGTTTTGATCGCCCAATGATACGAGTATCATCGGCAAAAGCCAGCAGTTGAATTGTTCTGTGCAAGAGGGTTCCACTTGTGTTTATCCCAGAGTCTCTTTTATAGAGCTTAAGAACAACAGGTAAAATAGTGAGTCTCCTTGTCTCAATCCTTTCTGAGTATAAAAAGGTTCTGAAAGATATATTGAAATTTTTATTCTACATATCACTTTTGTAAGAGTCCTCCTTGTGAGGCTTCTCACTTTCTTCAGGATTCCAACATCGCTTTAAGTACTAGTTTTCTCTTTTAAATACTATGACAGGCAGGTTCAAAGTCAACGAACAGGTGATAGTTGTCAATGTTATAATATTCTTTTAGTTCTTTCCAAGATTTGTCTCATAGAATGCAATAGAATGCAATTGACCAGTTGTTTTTCTTTTCTGGAATCCACACTGGTAATTTCCAATAACGTTAAAAGTATATGTAAGCAATCGTTCGCGATTATAATACTTTTTACTTCGTCCGAAATATTAAATTATACACATTATTCCTGGATTTCATTTAAACTCATTGAAACGAATAGCGCATAAACCACAATAGAATAAATGCGCTTTTTAAAATTCACTACATTTATATACCACAGCGATACTCTGGCGCTAGGTTCGCTCAACAGCGTTACATCTCATTCATTTTATAACTCAATGCAATATATATATCATCTGAAGAATTATCTTATCACTGCCACCTGCTTTATTAAAATACTATAATGAAATTAAAACGATGCATAAAAGAAATTAAACAACTAAAAAATAAACAGATTTGGAAGCAGAGTGGACAGACGATTCAGCGCTGTTTACTTAATGCGCATGCTCTACTCGTAAACATTCTTCCCTGTCCGAAGCAGACTGGCAACAGTATTTTCTGCTAATATGAAACACTTATTTCCTCGAATTTCATTAGAGATGTAGTTCTCATTCAATTAATTCATTTCTTACTTCGTGGCAAAGCAAAAATAATAAAAACACAAAATATCTTCATTATAAATTTAAAGATATAGAAGAACATAAACCACCAAATACAGTTAAAAAAATTTAAAAAAATTTCTTTAATTGAAATTACAGCATCTACTCAAAAACAAACATTTCGGCCAGCGGGCAAGAAGACATATTTTAGGTGCACAAAACTGAGAGTTTACGTTTGGTCTCACTGAAGGCGTAGGAACTGATTTAATTTGTTGTGGATCCTATGCTGAGTCAATATATGGAATAAATGATAATTGCAGAGTGGATTAAGCATAATTTAATCCGCAATAATGAAAGAAGATGTTACTTTGTTGTTGCGAAGCTTAGTTTCTCTAGAATGGCAACAAATCTACTATTTTGCTTAGTTTCAAATGTAAACAAATGTGGCTGCTATGTTAAAAAAATATTCTTAGCCGCATTTAAACAACTTTTAAATTGTTGATAAGTCTATTACTATACAATGCAGGTTAACTAAAGGCATGAAAACCTTAATCGGAAAATAAGAACAACATAATTCAATCTTTTTTAAGCAAAAAATGCACAATTTACAAACATATAAGAATAAAATATTGAGCTCACTGAGCCGAGTAACAGAGTGGATATGCGCAGATATGTGCGCAGATTGCAACCAAAAAGAAAGGTGCACATGTTATAACAGTTCCGCAAACAAAATTTCAACGTTCTGAGGCTATTCGTTTTCGAGTTATGCGAGATACATACATACGTACGTATGTACGTACAGAAGTCACTGAAAAAAACTCTTCTGAATCCATTTTAAATCAGTTTTTTAATTCGTTTTGGGAAAAGGATCTTTTATTCTGTCCTTACGTAAAGATGTTACTCAAAACATCCTTAAAATTGCATTCGATAGCGGTCAAAATGGCTATTTTCGTTAAAATATGATACGCGAAATTTTTTGCGAGTACAATACTTGTTTCTTGCTTCGCGCGAGGAAGTAAAAGCGTTATTATTAAACGACGTGTTTGGACAATAGTTAAAAAGCGGAACCTTTTCCGGCGTTTTTAGGAAAACTTTCGTATTTTTTTAAAAATTTATTTTTACTTCTGAACATTATTTCCAAGACTAAAATTTCTCTTTGTTGCTTTCATTTCGAAATGCCTAGAAAGAAATAATATTTGCTTATAAATTAGAATGACTTAAACAAGATTTTAAAGTATACAGCAAAAAACTGTAGAGATTCAAATTCTTACTTGTTTAGCAACATCGCTGATTCCTACAGCTGCATCTAAAGCGGAAGCACCCATTCCTACGACCAAAACATTTTGGTCTTTGAATTCACTAACTTCTTTTAAACTGTGCGTGTGCATAATTTTCCCTTTGAAGTTCTCTTGGGCAGGGAAATTTGGAATGATGGGCCTGTTAATGTGACCTATACAAGCCATCACACCGTCGAAGATATCAGTCAATTCTTCACCCGTAACAGTATTCCTTGCTGTCACCAGCCAGCGTCCAGTTTCGTCATAATCCTCAGAGCGCTTTACGCAAGTGACCATCATGTTGAGTTGAATATGTTTTAAGCAATCGTTCTGGGTACAGTATTCCATAATGTACTGAAACAGTTCGTCGTGTCTCATGTAATTGTTGTACTCTTTCCGAGGAGGGAAATTGCTGAGGGCTCCCATTTCTTTGCTGTGATTAATGATGGTAGTGGGCATAATCGATGCGACTCCTTCCTTCGATTCTTCTCTGTAATTCCAAGTTCCTCCTATTTTGTCCGTTTGCTCAAAACAGAAAGGATCCACACCTTCTTCTTTGAGCATAGCGATGGAAAGAATCCCTGCAAATCCACCACCAATGACCGCAATTCGCTTCTTAGCTGCCATAATTGCAATCTGAAAATAAATTTCAAAATATCACATATTTATGTATAGTAGAATACATTTTTATCACCAGATATGCCATTGGACTCAGTTCTCATTATTTTATTAGCCTACTTTTATGTCTCTCTCGCTTCTCAAACAAATAGCTTTGTCTTGAGTAGATCAACATTTTGTAAGAAAAGTTACAGATACTAACTTACCTTATTTATTGTGGAAGGATACGTTCAGCATGAATCCTCGAATGCTAAATGTAAAAGCACTGAATATTTTGTTTTTAGCTACTTAAAACATAATGGATGTTTTACTAATGTGGGAAATAATCAGCGAATAGCCAGCAAGGTGTGATGTCATCTGCCGCCAGCACAGAGCAGACAAGTACAAGATCTGGTGAGAAACAGACGCGTTCCTTCCAGGCTTTGGCAAAGAACATCTATGTAAAGAAGGAAAGGTTCCATAGACGTAATGTAAACCACTTTGCAATTACGCCACCAGAAAGCGGAGGGAAAGTTCGCCAAGGGATTTGGCGACGAAACCTGGCGGCGAGAATTTCCCTCTCCGCGAGGTATCAAGGAAATTTAGGAAGACGTGTTACGAAGAAACGTTTTTTGACAAAACGTTTCTTCTTTGACGTTTCGCAATAATTTACTCTCGGATTTTCGTATTTTTTTATCTCAACATAACTAATCCATTGATTAATTTACTTTGTAAGGTTTTAGTTAAACTAACAAAGTTTAATTTAAATTAAATCTTTCTATCCCTTCTCATTTTCAACTTCCCGTTAGAAGAAGCGCGCGTTTCCAGCTTTATGCTAATTTGAAGTGGAGCCAATTTCTATTTAAACGAAAGGTAGAAACCTTTCAGTGTGAGAGAGCTTTTAGTCTCAGATCACGGTCACTCTATTCGACGTTCTCCTGCCTAGCTAGCAGTTAAATTCTAAGCCATAGCGCTTTACGTGATTGCTTATTGAAATAAATCCAAGTGCGTCAGTATTAGTAACTCTTGCTACGCACCATTTAGTTAGAGGCCAACTTCGCGTTATAGCTCTGCGAGCAACTTAATTTCCATTTAGCTTTAGTTTAAATTTATCTGATTGTTCATTTTAGACTGAAGTGTGGTCTTTACTTTCTGTATCTCTCCCGAGTTGGGAAGTGGTTGTAAATAATAGTGATTTAATAAAAGAGGATTTTAAATCCCTTTAAAGTGCAGTTCTTCTACTACTTAAATCACAATATTCTACCACAGAACATAGCTGATTCAGTTCCCTGTTCAAGATCAGGACTCTAAGCTGTCACGAAGATGTTTTCCAAGAATATGCACCGAACACTCAGTCCTGACAACTTGCGCAAAAAAAAGTATTTTCTTTTCCTTTAAAGTTTAAAGAAATTTCAAAACGATATTCGTTTTATGAACTCTTGATAACATGACCTTCGAACTTCGACACCGGCTTTGAGGTATGGCGCTTTGGCGAAAGATGTTTCGCGCATGCGCAGCCGTTTGCCTCTGCATTGGGACGGAGCCACTCTTGCTGCGGAGAAGTTTTCCTTTTGAACAATACATATTCTTTGGTGGAGGTGCGCAGACAAGTACAAGATCTGGTGAGGAACAGACGCTTTCCTTCGAGGCTTGGTTCCGGGTCCAGGCTGATGATGTCTGACTATAGTTAGCCATAGATGAGAGCAGACGTGGTCTTTCGAGTTTTATGTGCAATTTGTCTGTCGAGGTTTATGTGGAATCGTGGCAATGGATGGAATATGGAGGACCGTTAGAAAATTTAGGATTTCCAGTTAAACCATCGTAATTGAGATCCTGTGAGACACTGATGGTGTGCAAGAGCTATTCATCATTACATAAACATTATCTGGACTGACCTTAGACCTTGTGGGGTTACCAACTGTAATATTCACTTTCACCTTTTATTTAGCCTTTCATTCATCTTATTAAATTCATCATAAAGTAGATTAGTACTTATCTCGTGCTGCATGTGCTCTTCATGTGCGGATAATCCTACACTAATTAGAATTTTTATTGCATGGAGATCCTGTAGAAAATTAGATTTTCCTCATGCAGAATCCTCCATTCCCGTAGTATCGAATCAGTTTTAAAAGTAAGCTATAAATGAAAGCAGACGGTTGTGCAACACCGTCTGCTTTCATTTTTAGGCCGTCTGCTTCTTTTTAGGCCATAAAGCTTTTGATCTGTGCTCATCGTTGATATTTAATGAGAAACAATTTACAGGATAATGCGCAGTATGCTGCAGCGTTTCATGTTTACTAGTCAGTTATCTTGTTACTTTTATCATTAGTGTCACATCTACTTTCGTCGGTTCTCACCACGATGCAAATTACTGTCTACTTCCTGTGAGTATTGCGAGTAGCGTATAAAATATAAGATCACTTAACCTAATTTGTTTATCTGATATCTGGTTTGGTTTATTTTGATCAATGCAAAGCACTCGAGGACTGTTTGTCCCTTAGGCGTAATGGCAGACCGCACATTCAGTTGAACAATGTTAAACGAATTACGCACACTGCGCATGCCCAAAAGAGAATTTGGCGTCATTTTAAAAGAAGACAAATATGGTATATGGTTGATAATCTGTTATCTGGACGTAAACCGTTCGGATTTTCAAAACTTGTTAGGTTGTAAACTCTCCAAATTTTCGTTTAAGAAGGATTGCAAAACAGGAAACATTACATGATGTTGTTTATTGATTGCACTTGAACTGAGTGTTTATTGATTGTACTTCTGAGGAATAAAAGCAATCGATTATTTACCATGGGTTCCATTCGTAAATACTTTAACAACTTAAGGAATATATCTAGTTTAAATTAGTCAATTAAAGCCAAAGAAATTATTACAAATAATTGATATTAAGTGAAATGTTTATGAGAAAATAAACCAAAATGAAATGAAACAGAAGCAAGTGCAATAAGCACAAAAAAGTGTCCATAGTATTGCAATCGTAAAGAGTCGCTAAAGCCTACATGACTGACGAACAGGCTTGTGTACTGTTTCTTATTTTTACTCGCCAGTATTTTCTCCCACGCCAACGGTACAACATAAAAGTGCGCGTGCATTTAATATTTAATAAATAAATATCTCGTAATTGCTGTTGCCCTCCACAGATTTTGAGGTTTTACCAGAATATTTTAGTTTTTTACTGGTCCACGAAATGGGCGTTGGTTCGAATCCCACTTCTGACAGCAAAAATTGTTGCGTGCTTACGGGTACGTAATGGATTGAATACACAAGTCGTTAAAAAGTTAATAAAATTTATTCTTTTCCCAAGAAATAAAACAAAATACTGAAATATTTCCTCAGTATTCGCACAATATCGCAAACATTAAACAGAATTCAATTCAAAACAGATAAACTTAATGCAATCTCACAGCGAATTCGCTACAATCAATGACAGCATTAAGTAAACAAGCAGTAGTTCGCTTTAAACAGCTATAACTGAGATGAGGTGTTTTAATTCGGCTTTTATGACCTTTTTAATTATTCACTAGAATATTCTGGTAAAACTTCGGTTTTTGTGAATGGCAACAGCAGTTACGAGATATTTTTTTTTATTAAATATTAAATGCACGCGTTCTTTTATTTTTTACTTTTTGACGCAGCTTTTTCTTCAAAAATCGTTTGCATTGAACGTGAAAATAAAGCAATTTTAATTACAATTCTAAATAAATAGCTAAATAAATACGAAATCCGTAACAATATACTATTCAATAACGAAATAGATCCTATTCAAGAGCATGCAAATAAAACTTATTTATAAGTGAAAAAATATTAAATTCCAAAATATTAAAAATAGTGCAATTTCAAAAATAGGTTTTTGACAATATTAAATTTTGAAGCTAACATCACGGATTTTTGAAGGTAATGTTCAGAATGAATAGCTGTTAAGGACCTTTTCAATGCATGTGTAAGACAAAATACAAATTTATCAAACTGTAGTATATGAGTCTGTTTGTAGTCAAATACTACAGTTACTACTGTAGTATTTGAGCTCAAAAACTGTAGTATTTGAAGGCTTCGTCGAAAGACTAAGGATATCTTAGCATTGAAACCACTTAAATTTCGAACCGTAATTTTGAGATAGCATGGAATCTTCTGGAAATTTTTAGTTTTGCATATTTTAAACGTTTTTTAAGTTTACCAACTGTTCAAAATGAATCAACTATTGCAGTTTTAAATTTAGTTGACAACATTAAGGAAGTAATTCTTTCATTGAATCAAACCATTAATAATTTTGGTGATACTTTAAATGACGTATTTAGTTTTAGAAATATCATATACTTCTACAAAATTATGGTGGGAACGTCAGCTAAAAGAATTCCGAAACTTACGACATTGAACGAGTTCCCAAAGAACTGTGCTAGAATGCTTCTAAGCATCAAATCAGCAAGTAATGAAATACCTAAATATGTGTATGACCGAGAATAATGTTTTGGTAGGTACTCTGAGTTGTATTTATCGCAAAGATGATAAAAGTTTAACCGAATGCTCGAAATTTCTAAATTTATCGGGTCGGCAAAGAACATACTTTGTAAACTCTAATAATCTAATCCCCCCCCAAAAAAGTAAAATAAAAAGAGAAGATAAGGAAGGAAAGAAATAACGTTTTCCATAGGACGAAGTAAAGTAGCAAAGGCATTTTGGCATTAAATTCTTTTTTCATGACAGTTTTCGAAAATGTTGGATTTCTTAGCAAAACACCTGGCCCGTTGAAAGATAAACATTTAAAGATGCTTTGGTTTGTGATTACGGCAAAGCCTCGAGGGCTATTTGTCTAAGGGAAAGAATGCCTTCGTGGAGGACTTTCTAAGGAAAACTTCTTGATATATATGTTACACATGAGTAAAACCACCAAACCCCCCGTGCAGCCAGCGCGTTCGAAGGATTCGAAACTCGGATCGAATATTTAAAGTAACTAGTATCCGCGCAAAGGTAACAGAATATTGCAAAACATTTCGAAAGATGTGCTTCTAAGACCTTGAGAATTTAAGGGATTTATACTTTATTTTGAGAAATTTAGGGTATTCATACTTAATGATGTAACAGAATGTATAAAACATGATATAATTAATAACGACTGCTGAATCGAATTTTGGAATTCGGTATTTCCAAACTATATAGCAGCTTGGGAAAAGTAAAAAAATAAAATAAAATAAAATAACAAAAAACACAATAAAAAAAATCTGAAATGTTTCAGATTTTAAATTACGTCCAAAGGGACGTTTATTTAACATTTTGTGTGTTACCTTTATTTGTTAAATACCATGTTCTTCGCACTTAAACCATAAAATTCAGTTCAACAGCAATATCGCAAAATAATTTTAAATTGAGCATATCTTTAGAAATTTCGGTACACGCTCTCACGCGCTGGAGATAAAAATGTTTTTCTTTTCT
>KK120283.1:370238-407865 GCA_000611955.2 Stegodyphus mimosarum
AAAAAAAAAAATGCATACATTTATGCAGATTTTTCATTTTTTAAAATTTAATGCAGAGCGATAACATTTAGTGGCAACAATTTGAAAAGTGATACGCCGTTTTTGTGTTTCCGACGCAAATTCGCAAAACGAAAGTAATAGTCCTTCGGGACTAAATCCCTTTGGACTAAAAAGGGGGGGTTATACAGTGCAAATTTAAACGCTATTCAGGTGCATAAAGAATAAAACTCTTTCTAGAAAAATTAATAAATCTCTTATAAAAATTCATGTAATTTACGAGGCGGTTTATACTCGTTAGAGCGGGGTTTTTCAACAAGGAGGAATTCCGCTTCCCGAGAGGGGACTTTCTAGTTTCAGGGAAGAATGCGATTAACTATTGAATATTTAGTTTTAATTTATGAATATAAAAAACGCTTCTTTTCAACAAGTTTCTGTATTTATAAAAATTTTATATATTTTTTATTGTTGGTTAGACTGCAGATTACGGGCCAGTCGCCAAATGAAGGGAAATCGCGCCGAATCTGGTAACCTCTTGGCGTCATGAAAATAAAAATTTATTGTAAAAATATAAATTCCGTAGTTAAAATTGTTTAACCACTTTTTTTTTTACTATACTGTTGCTATGTTTCAGTAGATGGAAATTTTGAATTTTAATTATTTTTTCTTTTGCATTTTTTTAAAGTTTTAAATTAAATATGAACCAATGCTTTCCGATCATTTATTGCTCATTTACTGCTTATGACAATTTCTTAAATTTCGTGCTAAAACGTTTTACTCCATTTTGCTACGTCTTAAAAATGGTATATATTATGAAAAGTTTTAATATTGTTGATGCTATAAAATACATAGTTATTAACTTTCAACTATTTTATCGTTGTTTTTTTTTTAACTTCTGCTTTAGATATTTTTGCATGTTTACAGGATTCATTCAAATTCTCAACCGTCTAATATGGCGATGAGTTAGTGATTTTCTAAAACGCGAGAAAATAACCGATTTGGCGACTTTTCGAAAATGCGCCAAACTGGCACGTAACATGCAGTTTTACCTTATTGTTTAATTTCTAAGATACATTAAAAAATTTCCAAGTGTAAATAAATGGCTGACACTTGTCCCTTATTAAACTCGCTGTTTGATAAAACCGGCCCTTTATTACGTTCAGATTTCCAGAAACCAAAGCTTTGTTTAAGGCTAAAATCTTGTATCGTAAATTTTCATACATGTTTTTTAAACATTTAAAATTCCGTAAATATTTTAACTTTAATTATTATTTTAGGTAGCAACTATTGGATTAAATCTCATTTACTATTTTACTGGATAAGTTTAAAACCGACATTCCAATTTGCAATACTGAAATCGCTGTCTATTATAAGACTCAGGCTCTTAACAAATCACGTTTGGAACGGAAGTGATTTTAATAAGCGGCGAATTATGTATATGAATTTGGAAAGGTAGGGGGAAATGATCTTCTGGGATGGTGAAAGGGATGCATGGAGAAAATCAGGTTGAGAACTAATGTGGTGAGCATTAGAACTGAGCGCCACTTGGGAATAACCACTGACTTGACTTGACTTGCCAAATGCGGTTTAGGCAGTTCGTTAAAATTATTTGAAAGAATGAAAGACTCTTCTTTTTTTCCCGCTCGTTGCACAACGAAGAAAGGGAAAAGAAAGAAGATTGCTATATATAAAGAATTTTGTTAAGTGAATTATTCTTGGCGCGAATTAAAGAAAGTGCTTCAAGATAAATGTTTAAATTTCCCCTCAAATTTTACAAAATTTAATATTTGGACATAATTAGAGTCGCAGAATGGAAATATGGCAAAAAAATCGGTCTGTCGTTTCAGTAAAATTCCGATTTTGTGTCAAAACACATATATTAGAACAATGCTAAAATTAAATCTAATATATATTCGAGACATGAAAAATGTAAACTAAGTTTCGTCAATCCGCCTAGTACAAAGGAAGATATAGTCCCAGGCTTTCGTGCAGAGTGCAGGGGGGAAAAAAAGGACAGATCGATAGCTCCCGTTCTCCTGTGAGGATTGACGAAATTCAACTTGCGTTTTTCACTTCTTGAAAGCGCAAATTAGGATATGTATTAGATTTATATTATAGCATTGTTCAAATATAGGTATTGTGACACTAAACCGGACTTTTTTTGAAATGACACGCCAATATTTTTCCATACTCCAATTCTACGACTCAAATTATGCCAAACTGCCAAGTTTTGTAAAAATCGCTCGAGTCGTTTTTTAAAAATTAGCTCTCAAAATTTTAGCTTCTCAATGTTAATTCAATTTGGTATGTATTTATTAATATCTCTTTTTTATGAAACTTATTTAATTCCTTCTTACACAGTTCGAAATTTAGGTTCATTTCAAATAAAATTCCCCTTTTTATAATTTGTTTTTGAAATTTGTATTTTTAAATAATTTTTATAAATTTTTCGAAAACAATTTTGTACTATAACCTATAAAATTTTACAATCATCCTAAAGTAGATGTATTTCTAAGCGTACTTGCAAACAATTACAGCATTTTATTCATAATTTTTAAAGATATACGTGAATTTATATATTGATGGGTTTTGAAGTTTGGCATATTTGTTGAAAGCGATAATAACGAAAATGTGGTTTACACACATTTTTAAAATTATTTGAAAGTAGGAACGATTTGACTTTTTCCCCTCACCTGTATAATGGAAGGGAAGGAAAATAGGTTGCCACGTTTGAAGAAGTTCGCCAAGTGAATTATTCTTGGCTCAAACTGAAAAAAATTAACTAAGTTAATTTTTTTAATTTCTTCGTAAATTTCGCACCGAATTTAACAAAATGTAATACAGAGGCTGTTCGCACATTTTTTAGACGATTTTAGTAAGCGGTAATAAAAAATCGTTTGCTGCAAAAGAAGTAATTGCAATTGTACTATGTTTTTAAAAGTCAAAATTATAGTCTGTGGCTTGAACGTTTTGTTTTTATTCAAAATGGCGAATTTAACAAAGCAGTGGTTCGAAGGCTACTTTTACGCTCTTTCCGAAGAGAAATATGCATACTCCGTGATCCGAAAACGTTATGAGAGTCATGGTTTCGTGATATCTAAAGCGTCGATAGGTAATATCATCAACAAGAAAGGAAAAAAAAAACGTCAAATTGGAGCCTCAAGTGGGACAAAAATTCCAAACAAGTATTCAAGAAAAAAACGGACATCTTAGACTATTGCAAAGGTACGTTGTTTAATGTTAAAAGAAAATCCCCCTAGTCAGAGGACAGTTGCAAAATCATTAAAATGCTCGGTGTCCACTGTAAGCAAAATGATAAACGTTGATTTAAATCTTAAGAAAGCGAAAAAACGCAATGCATATCGCTCGACGCGGGACACGCTGCAGAATTCTATATGAGAAACACTTATCCAAAGAAAAATGGAAAACAAGTGTCACAACAGATGAAGGGTGTTTGTATTTAAATGATTGTAACAAAAAAGAGCCATTTATTATCATAAAAGGGGAGAAAAAATCTAAATGAGTTTTCCTAAGGGATTTATGATTGTTGCTGGTTTTTCTTATAATGGCAAGTTAAAAATAAAGAGAGTGCAAAAAAATGTCAAGATTAACTCCAAATACTATCGGGAACATATTTTATCGCCAATTTGTCTGAATGAAATACCATCGCTTTACCCACAGTGCCATCCATCTGTGAGACTCCATCGGGACAAAGCTAGCAGTCACACATCAAAATCCACTGTAAATTTCCTGAAAGAAGTGGAGCAAAAAACTGGTATCGAGGCCATACCGTTCACTGATATCCCTACTAAATCTTCCGATGTGTCACCTATGGATTTTTGTGCTTTCGAACTTTTAAAAACTGCATTATCCAAACGTTGTCCAAAACCCCTAACGGGACTCGGGAAAGCTGTTCGGGAGGAATGGGATAGAATACCTCTTCTGACACTTCAAAAGGCATTATTATCCTGGAAATTGCCGTGTCGAAAGATAGTTCAGAATAAGGGATGACAAATAGAACATTTAAAACGCAAGAATTTTATGTAATTTAGTTTTGTGAATTCAGTATGCATCGTCTAAAAATGTGCGAACAGCCTCTGTATTTAGGCATAATTTGAGTCGTAGAATTGAAATATGGAAAACAAAATCAGAAAAATCAGGTGTTATTTCAGAAAAATTCTAATTTTGTGTCAAAATACCTATGTTAGAAGGATGCTATATGTAAGTCTAATATATATGCCAAGTCGCGCTTTAGAGACATGGAAAATGCAAGTTGAATTTCGTCAATCGGCCCTGTAGAACGGGAAATACAGAACTTTCCCTACCTCTTTTTTTTCCGCGTATACCTGTATAATATAGAGCTACTTTAAATACTATTTTAAGGCATATTTTTGTAATCGTGGGATGGGATTCTCCGAAAAAAAAATACCTTACAGTTCTAAGGATCGACAAAGTTTGAAAACCACTCTGTTAATAACTACGGAGTTTAACTTCATAATCGCGTTATTTTTTAAACGTTTTTGAACTTTAATTGCGTATTTCACTCAGGAAGGCCACTCACTCAGTGTTTTCTGCTATGTTTTCAAGGTAGAATTAAATAAAAAAACTACTTACTTGGCTTTCACAAAAAACTCCTTCACTCCGTTCGAATAAAACTGGAATGGTCTCATCAATTTGGTGAATATATTTGAGATAATACTAGATAGCTATATTGACTGGATTCATAGTTCAACCGCAGGTGCAAATTGCGCCACTGTTTGACTGATAAGGTATTAGACACTTTGTTTCTCGGAGACCCTCAGCCTATCTTAATAATACACTGTCTGAGAGCAAACTATTAAATTGGGCAACCCTAGCACTTCAGAAGTGAGGCACTGAAGAATAGGAATTACATAAATACTTATCTTTAATGATATGCTGAGATAGAAACATTGAACCCATTTTTATTTATGTATTTATAGAATGCTACCGTCTTTCTAGAAATAAATGTTAAAAAAAAAGCATTGAAAACATTTCTCTCTTGCGCAGACTTGTGTGTAAAAATGGAAATTAAATCATTTTTTCGTTGCATTAAAAAACAGATCTACTTCATAGAATTTTACTTAACGTTAAAAGTGGAAATAAAAAAAAATACTTAATTCGTTTAGGTGTTCAGAATTAAATTTTAAGTGATATTAAAGAATTCTTTCGAATTTTGATTTTCTCTTGCGTAAACCATAGAGGAATGCATGTACTCCAGGGTTCTGAGGAATACGGTTTGAAGATCATTGCATTTAGTAAGAAAAAGTCAGAAGAGCAGAAAGAATTTAAGATTAAGTCGTTCTTTTGGAAATAAATTTAAATATCAAATGCACTAGAAAATCTTTTAACCTTTTGAAGCACGCGATATTATTTTTATAATTTTTTAGCTAAAAAACTCTAGAAATTGAATAATATGATCCTAGAGATAAACAATATATGAATTAGATAAATTCTACTCTTGGCCATTGATCTGGGGGTGGTGGTCGCACTGTGAAACCAGCGCGCGTCTAGCATTTTGAAACTTACTGAGCTAGTAGGGGGGGAAAACTTACCTTTTTTCCTTGCGCTATTCCAATAAATGATGAAATTTACGAATTTAAAAAAAAATATTTAAGAATTGCATTATGTATAAATTTCTCACATTATTTCACAAAGTAAATCGTCAGAAAAAATGAAAAATAAACATTTATGCAATTTTTCTATAGGAGTGAAAACATAAAAACTACATAATAAGGACGTCCGGATAAATGGATTAAAAAACTCAGTAAAGTAAGGATTAAAAAAACTCAGCGTTTTTTTGTGAATGTACGTTTTGTTTTTCGGTGCATGCATTAGAACCACACTGCAAGTTTCGCACATGTATTTGGTTCTATGAGGTTTCTCTTTTGTGTTACAAAATGTACCGCCGGGATTTGCATTTTACTGGAATATGTCCAACGTTATATAGTCTCTTTTTGTCTGGTACATAAAATTTGTGGTTTTTTATGTTAATAGGGGGGGGGCTTGATCTTTTTGGCTTTGATACGGATATTTCGTTTCCTATTCGTGTTTATTTTATTGGTATTTTGTCCCAAATATTTTAAATTTAAATAAAACTTTACGAGATTTCTATTTTTAATTATAGCAAAGCATATTTACATTATAATTAAACCATACAAAAAATTTATAGAATCGTATTACTAGCATAAGGAGTAAGCGTGTTGAGCTCAGAGAAAACTCTTTGGAAATGAAAGACCTTTTCACTGGGCAGGTGCATGTATCGTTTAGTAATAAAATAACTCTGGGGTTTCAAAGCACCTTATCTATATCCGGGTAAAAATATACATTCCTGTTTGAAAAGCAGCAAACACCAGTGCGAAGAGCAGTGGTTTCAAGGCGCGACCCCTGAGCCTCTAGAGGATTGTGAGCATTGTTACGCAATGCTGTAGTGACTCAGGGGTCGCGCCCTGAAACCACAAAGCAAATGCTGTAAATATACATAGGTTTTTTATATGTGCAGTTTAATTATTGCTATTTTTTATTGTTTATGATAGGAATAATGATGCGCGATGAATAATTTTTGAAATTTAAAGTTGTTTATATTAATAAAAGGAAGTTATTTTGTCTCTTGAAAATGAATTTTAAAAGGTATCCGATTTGAAGTAATAAGACCTAAAATATGTATGATTCTGCAGTCATTTTGTGATATTTAGAGGTAAAAGATCAGTAATCAATCGTAATGACTGGTTTTCACTCAAAAATTTGGAAAAGAAGAGGAGAAAATTATTCGAAAATTGATGGTTTCAGGGCGCAAACACCGCGCGTCAAACGGTATTAAATAACACAAAATAAAAATACCTTATTTGCTTTAAATTTTATAGACATTAACTGCAAAATCTGGATATAGTATAATGCTTTTTTTAGCACAAGAGATGCGACGAGTCTCGTAACTCGCATTCTGTCTGTAGCATTTCTATGTCAGAATCATTTTTCAAATGGTTGCCACCCAATGTTATCGCGATTTATTTCTTTAAAAAAATAATGATGAAGAATCTTTATGTATTTATGCACGTTAGGTCGCACTGTAGAAAAAACGGTGGCACCAAGAAATCCGCTATGCTTGGGACCAGAGGTTGTGCGGATTTCAGGACAATGAAAAGCCGAATCATAATATTCAGACTAAAAGTGCAAAATAAATAAGGCATATTAGATACATTTACTTGAATTATTATGTACAATAATATACATTATTACATTATTATATGCATTGAATTATTATATGTAATTATTTATTATATTATTCATTTATATTAGTGATTACAGGAATATTTTAAAGCATTAAGGACATATACAATAGAGAAGTGTAAAAATAAGAGATACTAATAAAGCATAAAATATTTCTTTTTTTTTATTTGTTTTAAATATTTTTCTGATAGGGGTTTGTTTTAAAACTTTAAGGTACTCTAGAGTAAGTTTGTTTTTTTGTAAATTCTACAGGGTCATAATCTCTTGCTCTGTGACTCAGCTCTGTTGTTCCAAATATTTTAGGTATTTTTTATCATGTTCCAAACCCATATTAAAAGATATTTTCTCACACCTTTCAAATTCATTATCTGTGTCGGTGTCGGAATCGTTTTCTTGCTGCAGCGAGTTCAAAACAGAGCCAATGATTTCATCATCCGTTATCTGATATGCCAGTGTTGGCTCATCTGAACACACTATCCATACTAAATACCTCTTCTGGACTAAGATTTTTTTCCTGTCACTAACACAGAATCATTATTATTCGGTAATTATGACGTCATTATTGGATAAATATTTTTTCTTCGCTATTTCATTCTCCATTCTGCGGTTTCTGGAACCTATAAATTCAATGTATATATTTTGAGAGGCAGTGCGGATTTCAGGTCGGCGGATTTTTGGTATTTGACTGTACTATCAAATTTTTGATACGCGTAGTACACAACCCGAATATGGGCATTTCGAAGCTAGAATTTTAAATTTCGCGTTTCTGATGTATTTCAGATTTTGTACAATTTTAGTGAATTTATATTTAACGGACTCGGCGACTTGAAAGCGGTAAGTGGCAACACTGTTCCAAATAACCTTTTTTATCTTCGGTGCCCTACACAGTTGCCATTTCGCAAATGTAAGATTTTTTCTTTCAATTTTAGTCTACATATTTTAGTCTATTCCAATGCTGTCTCAAACACAATATTTAGTATCTCTACGCACCAGTGTGTTGCCGTTCTGTAAAGCGAAACATTCAAATTTAATTTTTCTGTTACTGAATAGCAAGTGACATTATCAACAAAATCGTTGATAAACTAGCGGAGGAGGCTGCCAGTAATAACAACGCCGACTTTTAAGACATTTCACTACCCCGTTCATATATCAAGCGTCAACTTGAGTATAACCTACTCTACTATACTCTGTAGCAAGAAGAATAGATACCTCACAATAAGGTTTGGTTTGGTTTGGTTTATGTGGTTACGGCAAAGCCTCGAGGGCTATCTGCCTAATGGGAGGGATACCTAAGCGAGAATTTTCTCCACTTTGGTAGTACAGATTTTTTCAGTGACTCGTATTCACGTTACATAAGGAAAAAGCCACGAAAACGTCCATGCAAACGAACCAGTTCGCCAGGATTCGAATCCCGGACTAAACTACCAGTATTCAGCGACTTCACCGCTCGGCCCTCACAACAAGGAAAACGCACACATTATTATATACCAAAAGTAAATATACATAAAAAAATCTCCATTCTACAGTTAACACGCTTCATCAGCGGAAATTGTGTCTTCCTAACATATTTCTACAGATTTGGGATTTCAAACACTAATCGTTGCGTATGAGGCGATTAACATACCACGGAGTATTACTTAAGAAACTGCCAAACTACAGTCCGGCAAGCATTCAGCGGATAATTAATTAAGGTTGCAGCTGCTTTGGGAGATAAATTTAAGTTCTACAACCCCTCTAGACAGGTCAGCGAGTTATCGCTATGTCTGAAAGAATAAGGCAAAAGATTTAAATAAACTTTCTTTCATTTAGTCTCAACTTGTGACATAAAAGGCACGAATCGTGCTTCTGACAAAAAGCACTGCTCGTGGCATGTCAATTAAAAATAACAAATAATTTTAAACATTGCTAAATCTAACACTACACTGTCGAATAACCTATGCAGCAGCTGGCTCGAGTAGTTTTACTGGCACATAAGTTTAAGGTTTGGCTGAGAGAGACTGCAAAGCCGAGATTATTTTTAGACGGAGTTGTCAAAATTCTCTCAGCGCTATGTGAGTGTCAGGAACTGTCACTAAGATTCTGAAACTTTTAGGGTATGTACACTAAAAGCTAATTTGCGTTTTGGTGGATCTTGCTTTCCGCATTCCTTCCGCAAAATCATTAATAACTGGTTAGTATCAAAATTTAAATAATTACCAACAAAGGTCTTTAACGACCTTAGCTAAGGTTTTAAATTCTAAAATCTAGAAAATGAGCCAGCTTTTACCACCAAAATCTTTATCTTCAAGGTATTGAAAAACTCGAGATTATTTTTTTTAGAGCAAATTCATGCCATCTGTCGTGCTTGTCGGGTTGGCAGAGACGTGACACAATACGTGATTGGAAATTTAACAATTTTATAATCCAGAAACACGACTTTTTATGTACAAAATATTTACATGTTGATAGAGTATGATTTATATTATATATTATTTATATTGATAAAATGTGAAAAGTTGTCCAAGTGCATTTGTTGGTCTGAGGTACTTTTTAATTGTCTTTAATACAGAAAACTGCTTTTGGTAGTAAAAATAGCCAATGAAATTAACATCGGTTCTGCTAATTTATAAACCTCGTTAAACTCAGTGTTGAATTTATGTATCTTTCTGTAGCAAATAATGTTTTCTCGTTGGTTTATATCTGTATTCTTTCTAAAATACCCGTGGATTATACGTTCAAACTCGGGTGTTCGTAACACTCTAGAAATTGAATCAGCCACGCTGGCTGAACTCGGAATTTGAACTCTGGCGTAAACGCCCTACCACAAGTTCTGCACACTACTCTCGTCTGCACACACACTCTATCCGTCTGACCTACCGGATTCTCGCCGCGATGGGAGGCAGCTGTCAGATGAATGACACCATCATTGACGTCTCGCCTCTTTTCAAGAATCTGGAAGAAAAAATATTTTAGCCAGAGAAATATTAAAATATACACTATTCAGGTTACAATTCACAAATTCACATAATCTTTAACACTTCTTTAAATTCAATTATCTCACACATGCTGCCCGGCACTGTACTTGGGTGAAAATGTGTATATAATTCTGCAATGCTTTCAAGAACTACCTACTAATGAAATTCATATAAGGTGAATAACTTAGATACGCCTGACCTCAAATACACCCTGTTTCAAGAATCTATGCCTAATGTTCTAAACTTAAATTTCATTAAATTCATAACTGTCGGCTGGGGAGTCTAACTTCTAGATAACCTCATTTACACTACGCCAGCTTTTATATTAAATCAACTCAATATCATATGCTAGCTTTTACTTTATAATGCACATTAGGAATGGACCAACAATGTAGTAAGACAACCAACAGCATTAAAAAAAGTTGACCAACATCATACAGTGGTGTTCCGAAAATGTTTCATTCTTTAGAACTCCACATCTTTAAGCAATAAGATTTACTGAGATCAATTTCTTATCACTAAATAGAATCTTAAACTGACCAGATCTACTCAACGATTTTATATTGACTTATATTATTTATCCCATGGAATGCACTTCCTTGGAGAAACTCTTTGAACTCTAGGGGATAGACATGCCAAAGCGTAATCATATGCGCGGTGTATCTATTTACAGGCAAGGACCTTTGTGCTTTCAAACCTTTGACTATCATTACAAACATTTGTGAACTGATACGGCTCAAAACCTTATACCTCAAAAGGTTGTTTTATAAAAGTTGGCAAAATTTTCACCCCTGTAAGTGCATTCCACTCTCCAACTTTTATTTATTTCTTCATAGTATTAGTTTGATGTTATTCTTCACATATGCCTTTCTGATGTTGCCACACATTGATGAAAATGACATTATTATTTGTGGCACAATACAATCGTAAACTACTGCAAGAAACTATGTTGCTACAGAAACTCTTGCATACCCATATAATAGCGAACTACATATGTCACAGTGTTCTACTTACACAACTTGTTAACTGTATTGTTGTTGTGTATGTTATAACTACATTCAACTCTCGAGGTATTTCGTCGTATGAATGCAAGCTATTATGCCGATAAGTATTGATTTTCATTCTTGGTGTGCTAATAGTAGAAATCTACTTTTATTTACTGAAAGTACTGCTATGTATTATCTATGCAACTGCCTACGCAACTGCGAATTATATGCGTTACTGTGCTATCTATGTATTTACATACTTCCACATTTACGTCTGAAATACTCTGTATTATATTGCTCGTATACAAATTGTAGGGTTGCTTTGTTTTGTATGACTGACAGTGTGAACCACCTCTGTGCATCACCTCCAATTTTTTATTTGTAACTCATGTAACTGTGCAGCATTGTAAATAGCGTATAAAGATTTCTATAACAGCATTTCTTATATGTAACAGTACAAATTATGTAACTGTGAGAATTCGTAAAGTAATCAAATATACGGTATATCATTGCTTTGTAACTGAATTCACAATGATGTAACATGCATAATGCCGAAAGTTGGAGTTGTAATCGTATTTCGCTTGACCTTTGTTGAAGTAACTTTTAATCACAAGATTTTGTAATTTTAATTTTGCGCTATATCAAGAACATTATTACTTTGTTTCTTCTTCACAACTGTTTAGTTTCCTTTTGTATTAAGATTATAATATTTAAATGTTTTTTTAGTTGCTTTAAGCAATGATAAGATGACAATGTAATTACTCTTGGACTGTGACTCTGTAACTTGATTATGTTCAATTTAATGCCTGTCTGATCTGCCTTGGCCAACTGAGGCTATGGCGAAGCTGGTAGTAGTTTTCCACTGACCAGGCAGCATTCTGCTTGGTAATCTTTTAGATAATCTTAGGTCGGAAGCCTGCTCAGTGGTGCTATATGCTATATGTACAACACATATTATCACGTCACATTTAACTTTTACAATACAGTTATTTTACAATTCAAAAAATTATTCACTTTAATTAACAGCTAGTGTACTCTAGCTGCTAATATTTACTTTGCAAACGCGCCGAAATTTCTATTCATGACGGTCTTTTGGACTGAGTGACACAATAGTGCTTAGCACAAAGATAAAACCCTTCAAGATAGATGCATATATTAAAAAGCTTCTTTGCTAAATAAAGCTAAGATATCTTCATCAAAGATTCATCACATAGTAGCAACTTTTGTACTAAGACATATATTGAGTACTTAAGAAATAAAGTAAAT
Organism: Stegodyphus mimosarum; assembly: GCA_000611955.2. NCBI lineage: Eukaryota > Metazoa > Arthropoda > Arachnida > Araneae > Eresidae > Stegodyphus > Stegodyphus mimosarum. The sequence continues at coordinate 382,687 of KK120283.1, forward strand.
TTCCACTGACCTTTTCCTTCGGCCGAATTCTCCCATTCGTGTCTGAAAAATCTTCTTCCAGGTAGAAAACATGTTGGCCTAGTGGATTCCTATTCTGCTATGTGGCCGAGGTTTCCTCGTTCTTACGTTGACCGCTTGTGTTTCTAGGCTCGATCTTTCATCCGTATGGATTGACCTTGGGGAAATTCAGCCTGAACTGGAAATTTCTTTGGTTTCTTACTCGGTAGATGATTTGCTGTCGATGATTTCACCTCGTTGGTCTTCCTGAGTTCCAGTTGTTGAGTTGATTTCTCTTCCGGCGGCCACTTGAAATATAGATTTCGGCTTGGCTGAATCGTCTCTTTTTCATTACTGCTGCCCTTCTTTACCGCTACTTTGTTTTCCCTTTTTTTCTCACTGCCTTTGTTTAGAACTCGGGTGGTCACCACATCTTAAGGATCTTTGACTTTCTGATAAATTCTTTGTTCGCTTCTTTCTTCTTGGTCCCATTCTCTGTAGCTTTGCTTTTGACACCTCCTCGATCTTCTCTCTTTCTCATATTTTCCAGAATCCTTTCTTTCATAATATAGATGTCAACGCTGGCGCCATCACATTCCTTGATGGCCTTTCATTGCTCAAGCCTGTTTAATCCCTCATCTAACAGTGGAATTGCGGCCCGTTCATAATAACGTTTTACATGATCTACAGTTTTAGGGATTCATCATTTTGTTCTTTCAAAAACACCAACGCTAGATGCATCGCATTCCTTGATGACTTTTCATTGCTCAAGCCTGGTTATCCCTCTCGTAACAGTAGCACATCGGCCACAATTACGAATTTAATAATAACCTTTAATCTGATCCATATTTTCTTCTAGAGATCATCATTTTGTCTTTTCAAAATCACAACTGCTTACCTAATTCTCTCAATTACAAACAACGGGCCTTCAAACTTGTGACAAATTTTCTCACCTTTTTTTCTAGTGCATACAAAAGAGAATGTTTAATTTTCAAGACTTTATTTCCCATCTTAAAATCTACTTACTGCTTTCTTTTACCATAACAAAATTTTGTTTCGCACGGCCATTCCGAATTTCTATTTGCCTCATCCATTAATTTCTGTATGTCTGCCAACTTGAATTCTGCATACTACTTTTGCACAAAAAGAAGTTGTTTATTAAGGGGCGTAGTTACTTTCTGCCAAGAAATAATTCAGCCGGTGTCTTCCCAGTTGTATGATGCTTAAACATTTTTGACGCAAATACCTGCAAATTGACAGAGCTGTCCCAGCATTGGTGACAATTTCGCCCATAGTTGCGGATAATTTTAAGTACGTTCCTATTTTTCAGTTATGCAATATTCAACTGTGGTCGATAAAGAACCATTTTAAAGTGTTTTATGTCAAGGCCGCTACACATCTCCTCAAAATTTTAATTACGAATTATTTTCCGTTGTCCGAAATTACTTTAATTGAACTCTATACTTTAGTACCAATTTCTTTAAAAATAAATCTGCAAAGATTTTCGCGTAAGCTGTTTTGAGGAGAATAAATTCTACTCACTTCAAAAAGTAATCAGCTATCCCGAGTAAATACGCAATTTTACATTTTTCATTATGCGGGGAATAACCTAATAGGTCAGTTGCTATTATTTCATTAGGAAATGCAGCTTTTATATTATTTAGGTGCTTGGATGAGCTGCAATTAACATAGTGATTAACTGACCAGTGTTACAGGACTCGACACATTGTGTTACAAATGTTTGTAAAGTAATCGGACAATATTTTATAAATAAGTAAGACACTACTAAACTTCAAATAAATCCCTTTTCTTCAGAATGATTGACAAGTGTATATAATTTTTCCAAAGTTTCTTCAGGTCATCGAAACGCTGTTTATAGGCGTTGGAAGTAACCGTCCGCAAAATACACGTAAAATTTGAAGTTGAAGAGAACAAACCGTGCTCACACTGGAAGCTCTCGTACACTTCTGTTCATAATGATGATGCATCAGCATGCATTGTTCCATGTTATTATTATATTATATTTGGACTATCTTAACAAGATCATTGTAAACGACATTATATGCACCACTGTAAGTGGTATCAGTTGTAAATTTTGTACAAAATTAATAAAGCCCGGACATGAGGATGAAGGGCCGAATTCCTACCGTAGAGGACGGTCCTGGAGATACGATAGCGATCATTTGCTGCTGGTGTTGTGCCTCTCGTGCCCTTTGGGCCTTGTGTTTTTGGACTGGTACGGCAGTGCGACGGAGCAACACCCGTGTGAACATATGCAAAGTTCTGGTGCTCCGTCCACTTCTCCCTGTCCCTGTAGTGTTCCGACTTAAAATCTATCTTTATAATACGTATTTATGATATGTATTTATGATGTGTAAGATGTATTCTGGATATATCAGAGTGATTAGTTTGTAACGTAACCCCTCCGGCCATACACTATCAAAAGCCTTAGAAATATCAAATAACAGTGCAGCAGGGATTTGTCGATTTCGAAGCCCTTTGGAAATGAGCCAAATTTATATAGTTGATGGCAAGTAGAATGCTTTCTGAATCCATGTTGCTGTGGTATAAAACTATATTCACTGAATCTATAAAGCGAAGCATTGTGTGCAGGATGACAGCTTCAGCTATCTTGTTCAGCGAGGAGAGAAGACTGATTGGTCGATGTGATGAAGATAAGCTATTTAATACAATTTGAATCACTAGGAGAGGGATACATTTTTAATAAGCACGTATTCACTTGCATGTGAGAGGACTTTCCTTCTCTCGCTTCACTGCTCTTTTTATATTTTCTTTAATGATAGCCATTAGCTGACGAAAACTTTTGCCGACTTTGCAAACCGCCTTGTGCCGTCGAACTTGGGCCTGCTTTCGGCTATTGATTTCCGAATATTGTCCGCTGAAATTTCTCTCATATCTACCTGTGTGCGTATTCATTGACATCTGCCAGCTTTCAGATTTCACGGCTGACTGAAACAATTGTTCTAGCATACCCGGGCTTCGTAGCTAAACGCAACCCAGTTTGAGGTCACAACCCAGACAATATAATTTGAATAACTTCCACATCAAGTTTTTTTTTCGTACAATAAATTTACACGTACACCTTCCTCAAAATAAAGGCTGTCAAATTCTCTCTAGTTTGTCATTAACCAAAATGTTCATATTCTAATTTCGTCATATCGTTCTCCTCGAGGAGCGCTTTAGAAAGGACGGTTTAAACACTTCGAACTGCCCTCCAGGTGGTATAGTGGTTAGGGAAGGTAAACCGCTGAGTTGGCTTCCGACACAGGTGTACTTGATATATCCATGCAGAGTTTGTTCCAACCCGGCGGGAGCTGTCAGGCAGCAGCCTCAGCAGAGCAGGCGACATTTATTAAATACAAAAAAAAGAAATATACATGTATATACAAGGCACTTGAAGAAGAGTACAATCAAAATATATATACATAAACTGACTACCAATAAGTATTTGGACATCTATGCAAATGACGATATCTGCGGTCCTAAGGTATGTCACGGACTCCGCCGGTATATATCGTGTAGGAACAAGCATCGGCTTTAGTCGCATGCAAGATGCCTCGCAGTTCGGAGCTCTCTGATTTCGAGAAAGGTATAATTATCGGGTATAAAAAATGTGGCCGATCCTTAAGGGACATATCTAGGGATCTCAAGTACCCAAAATCGACAGTGGCCTATGTGATTAAAAAGTGGAAGGTAAGCGGTGATTGTCGGAATGTGCCCGGAGTCGGCAGACCAACGAAACTGGGAGACAGAGACCGACGAGTGCTGTCCAGAGAAATTCGGAAGAACCGCACCCAACCGATGGCCCTCATCCGCGAAGAGTTTCAACAGGCATCCGGCAGTATTGTTTCAATGAATACCATCCGTAAGAAAGCACATCTGCTTGGTTTTCATGGTCGTGCTGCTGCCCATAAGCCTTTGATCACAAAGTCCAACCGCGCTGCTCGGTTAATGTGGTGCAAAGCACATCGAAATTGGACCGTAGATCAGTGGAAACGGGTTCTTTGGGGTGACGAATCAAGGTTCACCCTTTACCGTTCGGATGGCAGGGTCTGGGTCTGGGTCTGGCTGGAGAACGTCTGCTGCCAGAATGCATTGTGCCAACAGTCAAGTTCGGCGGAGGTAGAATTATGGTCTGGGGGTGTTTCTCCTGGTATGGGCTGGGACCTCTGGTCCCCATTCATGCTAAGCTCAACTCCGATGCCTACTGCACTATTTTGGATGACAATGTGCTTCCTACGTTGTGGCAGTTTTACGGGTTGGACCCCTGTTACTTTCAGAACGACAATACCAGTTGTCATGTTTCGACGTTAACCAAGGCTTGGTATGGTGCCAATGGAGTTCATCGAATGGACTGGTCTGCCCAGAGTCCAGACCTGAACTCTATCGAGAACCTCTGGAACGAGTTGCATCGCCGAATTCAGGAATGCACTCACTACCCGTGCAAAATCGGTGGAGGAACTTCTGTGTCTTCTTCAAGCCGAGTGGTAGAAAATACCACTAGCTGTCATACAAAGACTTGTGGAAAGTATGCCCCGGAGGGTCCACGCTGTAACCTCTCGTGGAGGCTCTACCAACTATTGATTTTGAATAAAGTTAGTTTTTCTTTTCTATCAGAGGTGTCCAAATACTTATTGGTAGTCAGTGTATAAGTGTATATGTGTGTGTATTCAGAGAAACAACTTGTGGCGAAATCACCTCCCTAAGATGACCGCCTCTGGACGAGACCAGTACTTCTCAAAACAAGTATATTTTGGTATTGAAACATTCCCTCTGTAAGACGACCACCCGCAAAGAAAATTCCGGAAATGTGACTGGTCACCTTAGAGATATTCATTTCGTAGAGGCAATCTCCGTAAAACGACCACCTCTAAACGATAAGCGTATTCCTGAGAAAATATATATATATTGATATTGAGCATCACCTCTCTAAGCCGACGACTTGCCTTTTTATGTCTGGCAGGTCGCCTTAGAGAGACCTCGTTGTGTGTGGTGTATATGATTACTGTTATTGCTTCCGACAAAAGTTTTTAAGAAATCAAATAAATGAGCATATATAGTAAAAACCCTCTCTGAAACGACTACCTGCGTTTCCAGGTTACTCTGATGGTCTTAAAGAGATCATATTTTTATTCTTAGAACTACTTATCGTCTTAGAGAAGAGGTAGAGACTAGAGAGTTTAATATATGTTTTTTAATTTTAAAGCTTTCTGTTGGTTACAAAACAGAAATAACCTTATTTTCAACAGTATCCAAATAAATGAAATAAAAGTAAATAAATAAATAAATAATTTAAAATAATCAGTAGACAACAAGAATACCAATGAATTTTGGTTTGCTGACACCAGTATTAATTTCATTGTTTAGAAGAAGTCTATTGACGCCAGTTAGAAAATTAGAATAAACCCACATAAACCAACAGAAGATTTATTTGGCATCTAATTATATTACATTGATACCAATAAGAAAACCAGTGAAAATCAATATAAACCAATACAAACCGGTAGAAAGTTCTAACATTGATGTTGGTTGTATGGGTTTCAGATGATACCAGTAAGAAAAACCACAGAGATAAATAGAAACCAGTAAAAGTCAGCAGAGACCAACAGAATTCTATGGGTCTTGTAGAAAGTTTTACTGGTTTCTATGGGGCATTTTAGCAGGGTTGCTAATAACATGCTATTTTATATAAAATATTAAAGAATCGCTGTAGCACTAAAGGCATATGAACTGATATGACTTGACTTGTGGACATAAGATGTGATGTCTCATGTCTTGAAGATGAATTTTTTATATTTGTCTCATATTAATTTAGCATTTTACGCATAAATAAGAATCGATTCACTCATATATTTATATATTAACTGTATGTATATTGTACGTTTCTACTATAACTGGAAACTAATGTCCTGCAGACCCTACTAGACTAGCGAGTTATCGCTTAGTCTTAAGCAGATGACAAAATTTTGAAGCTTAAGATAGTCTTTTCCTTTAGAATTAACAAAACTAGCATAAGTTTAAAGTAGTTCTTAACAAAACTATCATAAACTGTGCTACTACAACGAACTCTACTACCTTGTAAGTATTTAAATTAGCATAACAGAATTCAGACGTAGATAACGTAGTTGGAGTCTACATATAAAGTGCTTTAATTAAGCTGGCTCAGAATTTTTCCTGCGCGTATTTTAAAACATTGATTAGCAAAATGCTAATCTGGCTTGGGTATAACTTTAAGCAAGACGCTAAAGCTGAAATAAAACATTAAGCAGATCTGGTGAGAGTAAATAACTGCAAGATTCGTCTGCCAGAAGCTCCAATCTAAACTTCCAAAACCCCGAGCTTACATACAAGCAGCCATAATTTGTACTCTGGTGGCGAATTCGGAAAGAAGAAATTATAATAAAGGCTTAAGTCACAATAATTGGGTAATTAAAGCAGCTTGCAGCATAAAGCACTTAACATATTATGCTCTATTCTGTGAATTCTACTGCATTTTATTGCCCGTTTATATTACTGTATCTTGTTGTACGTTATTTTATTCTTTTGTATATTATGGTAGGAATCGGCAAAAAGTTAAATAATTGGCTTACTAATAAATCAGAGTGATATATAATTTGATTATATTTACAGTTATTAGGAATACCTTTCAGAGTTGGCAACAAGAGTTAAAATTCAAAGCTAGATCAAGACGTCAGCAGTTTTCTATTAGTATAGTTCCGTCTCAAACGTAACCCTGACTGGCATTCTGCCAAAACACATAGACTCGTCTAAAAGGGACGTTATTACTTGCTGCGACGTGAAAGGTCACGTGAAAGTCTTATCTCCAGAAAGAGATATGTTGCAGGGAAAAAAATTCTCATCCTTCCATCCTTTTCACCCTATTTTGAGAATAATTCGGCCGCGGATGAGATGGTCGAACCATAGCAAGTTCACACCAGAAGTGAAATAGATTAGATTAGATATTAGTAGCTTGCATTTTGTATTTTGTGTGTCGTATGTGTATTTGATGTGAGTTCTAGTCCATTAAAATGTCTTTCCAAGTCAAGGAGCCATATAGATTTAACTTCTGCCGCTCACACGGACTCTACATTATAATGTGTATCTGCAGGTTTATAACTGTCTGGTTCAGATGAACAATGGAAATACAATTAGAGATATACAGATCTCTTTGCTCGTCTCCCTGCCGGGCGATCCTCCACTCGATAGTGGTGCATGTGACGAGCGTCTAGACCCCAAACCTCACTTTTGCTCATCGCCCGGGTTTCGGAATGAACCCGGGCGATGAGCAAAAGTGAAAAAGGGAATTTCGTCCAAGCGCTCACAAATGCTCATGTTGGATTTCATCCAAGCGTTCACAATTGCTCACGTTTGAAGACCGCGTGCTTATGTTGTTATCGCTTTAAATGCTAACGAATATGTGTTAGTGGTGCTATATTTACTTAACTTAGTTTTCTTAAAAATAAACTGGCTAATTTTATTCTGTATATTGTGGAAGATTAAATGTGTATAAAATTTCCATTTGTAAATTGTGCAAAAGTTTGTCTGAATGCAAATATTTCTCATATTATCCAGTATGAGCAGGCGATCCCAGCAGGCTAATTAATTTGGGCTAGTTAATTGTTAATTACATTCATTTAAATCTCATCTCTATAATGGGTAAATAAGGGCATTATCGAACTTTTGTATGAGGAAAATGAAGAGTTTTGCTTTTCATTAGTAGCTTTGATTTATGAATGTAAAAACTCTTTTTTGTATGAGATTGAAACTTTTTCAAAGCTATACAAGCATTTATTTTATTTAATATTTTTCTTATCTTACGCATATTATCTTCTAATTCATTCAACTAATTGACGACTTTGTAAATTGGCAAAAATTTTGTGACTAACTTTATGGCTCATAGTTAATGCTCTGTTCTTCAATAAACAGGAAATTGAGTGTGAAAAAAGAATACCCTTTATGGCTATTATTTACATTTTAAGAGCAGGTAGGTACTGTTCTGTGAAATGACAATTAAATAAACCACATTATTTAATTCCTGAAACACGTGTGGTACATGCAAGCACGGATCAGCTGCTGTCGTCTTTATGCACAAAAAAAAAAAAAGATTAAAAACATTGAAACTGGTTGTAAATAAGCAAATTTTTTTAAAAAGGATACATAATAGGCTATATTTTAAATTATTTTTCCTCTTATCTTTGGCCGTTTTATTATTTCAGAATTTTCTGAAGACATATTCACATTAATTTCAAACACACACGATACGTTATAGACTAAAATTCCGTGTACTCAAAATCCCTTTTCCCTTCTTCATTTCCCAGAGATGGGATAAAACTGGTTATGAGCAAAAGTGAGGTTTGGGGTCTAGACGCTTGTGTGCATGTGGGGCAAAACCGACTAACTTATCGTAAATGACGGTGCTTCCGTACTCCGTCAACGGTCAAAAGGAGTTTTTGAATATTGGGAATGGTCTCTACAGTGACTCCTGAACTATAAGCAGAAACGTTTCACTTTAGCATAAGCTGTGCTTCGCTGGCATAATTGGCTGGCGTCTGTTATCCACCATTAGTGATGGACCATGAGATTGGCGACTGAAGACACTATGGTAAAAAAGAAGGAAATTAAAAATCTACAAATATTGCAAAATAAATTTCATCGTCTGACTAAAATTAAAAGAAAATTTCTATCGTAATGCCGAAACGTCAGTAATTATACACTATTAGACAAAAAAAAAAAAAAAAAAACGCACCAAGAAGGAGTTATCCGAATGGGAGAAAAATCGGAGAAGCGATGTACATGTACAGAAAAACAAATGATTACAGTTTGAGAAAAATTGGTTGATTTATTGAAGTGATAGAGCTTCACAAAGTGAAAAAGTCAGTAACGCGTTTGTCCACCTCTGGCCCTTATGCAAGCAGTTATTCGGCTTGGCATCGATGGATAGGGGTTGTGGATGTCCTCCTAAGGGATATCGTGCCAAATTCTGTCCAACTGGCGCGTTAGATCATCAACATCCCGAGCTGGTTGGACGGCCCTGCCCATAATGCTCCAAATGTGCTCAATAGGAGAGAGATCCGGCGACCTTGCTGGCCAAGGTAATGTTCGACAAGCATGTGCAGTGTGAGGGCGGGCATTATCTTGCTGAAATGTAAGCCCAGGGTGGCGTGACATGAAGGGCAACACAGCGGGCCTTAGAACTTCGTCGACATACCACTGTGCTGTAAGGTTGCAACGGATGAAAACCAAAGGGGTCCTACTATGAAATAAAATGGCACCTCAGACCATCACTTCTGGTTGTCGACCTGTCTGTCGGAAGACAGTCAGGTTGGTATCACACCGCTGTGCTGGGCGTCTCCAGACTCGCCTTCGCTTGTCATCGGGGCTCAGTTCAAAGGGGGACTCATCACTGCAGTCAGTATTCTACTCCAGCCAGTGACATTCCAGAGCTAATGAGCCCGGCACCACTGCAGACGGGCTTGACGTTGTACAGAGATCAATGGTAGTCGGCGCAAGGGGCGCTGTGACCTCAGCCCCCTTTCTATGAGTCGTCTATGAATGGTCCTTGCGGTCACTGAAGCACTAGTTGCACGTACAATCGATGATAATGATGCATCTGGGGCTGTGAGTGCCGCTCTGACGATTGCTCGGTCTTCACGTGTTGTCGTTTCTCTAGGCCTACCGCTTCCTTCTTGACGCTGTGTGCGGCCATGGTTCAATCATTGCTTTCAACATCGTATAATAGTGACATCGCTCCTGCTCAAATGTCGAGCTATTCGCCGCGGCTTCTGAGCCCAACTACACGACCTCTCTCAAATTCTGACATCTGCACATATCGTTCGCGCACCTGTATGTGAGGCATAGTTACTGTCTACCAGAGTACAGGGAATGAAATTCGTGAAGGATTTATGACCTGGAATCGTAATTTCTCCTCTTAAATATGCTGCCAATTGCGCAGATCAGATACGCCGTAGCTACAACCGTTCATTCATTGGCAGCCAAAATATAAAATTTTGCATTTTCCGTCGAAACCTGTATGCATATCAATTTGTGTCCAATTTGCATTATATCTTCTCGGTGCGTCGTTTTTTTTGTGTCTAAGAGTGTATTTTCATCAATACTTATATTTTTTTCTGCACCTATGTTTCTACAATTATTTTTTCAAGATTCGAAATCTGTCGAGGTCTGACACTGAACACAAACATCACTCAGCATATGATTCAGGTCTCTGAACTTTTTTCCCACGTCCTACGGATCGAACGGATATTTTCTACGTCCTACGGATTCCTGATCCTCTGCGTAATGGCATTTAGGAGTGCCTTATTTTATTTTGTCAACTCAATTCTATGTTCTGTACGTAAAGTGTACAGTAGAACTATTACTATTTACTGTTCCGCGACAATGCTGTTTATGCTGCTGTAGTTGTCATCGTGAAGTGGATGTTGTAAATTCCAGAGAACATCTAAAACGTGAAATTAATTTAGAAAGAGGAACTTTCATGATGACAGTAAATATGGGATGAGGTATCAAACAAAAATACGTTACGAAATAAATGTGAAATAAGGTTAATTGATTATTGCATGTTACAGATACCCACGGCATTGATTTAAAGCAATTCAGAAGCATAAGTACGAGTGAAGAAACAAACATTATTTCCGCATATGTTTAAATCCTAGGTAAACAAATTCTCGCATATTTAACAAATCGATAATTTTTAATCCAAACAGTATTAAATACTTTTCATTTAGCCTGGGAATACTGTTTAAGTTTTTTTTTGTTTCCGAAGAAATTTCTGTTAAATTTCTCGCCGTCAACACAGCGCACACATTCCTCAGCAGTTGACGATGAATGGCGCCTGTATTGTTACGGATTTTGTATTTAGTTAGCTATTTTTGGTCAAATTGTAATCAAACAATTGTTTTATTTCTCTGTGTAATTGTTTTATTCCCCCCGCAGCGCGTAACGAGCTTTTAGAGAAAGCTATGCCAAAATCGTAAAAATACTGGAGCACGCGCATTTAATAAATAGATATCTGGAAATTTATATTTAAATTAAATATATGCAATTGAGTGTTAGCTGCAACTGTAATTCTGCTCTTTTGCTTTCCAGAAACCTGGAGAAAATAAAAATTACCAGAATGTTCTCGTGCACGATTAAAAAGCTTTAAAAAGCCGGAGAGAAACATCTCAGTTTAGCTGTTTACGTATTTGTTTTTGTTTGCTGTAGCGAATTCGCGGTGAGATCAAATTAGCTTTCTCTGCGCTTTGAATTGTGTTCCATTTAACGTTTTAGTAGTTTAAAATATAACTACTGTGTGAAAACTACTGTGTTAAAATATAACTACTGTACGAATATCTGTGAGGAAAAATTTCAGCATTTTGTTTTATTTCTTGTGACAAAAATAAATTTTATTAACTTTTCAACCAGACTTGTGCATTCAGTCTGTTACGAACCCGTACGCACGCAGCAGTATTCGCCACCAAGCCAAAGAATGTGTATATAAAGAAGGAAGGCTTCCATAGTCGTAATGTAAACCTGTTGGACTGCTGCATCGCTATATGGAAGAGGGATCAATTCTAGGTATACAGGAAATTGAGGAATATAGTAAAAATCAAAGAACGTATAGGATTCGTTCTTTGATAAAGCTTTTCGGCATAATTTAAACCTGAATTTTCGTAGATTTTGTTACTCAAACAATCCATAAATTTATCTGCTTGTGCAGGTCACTGATTTTATTTACACTCATATGGCGGGAAAAAAAAGGTATCATAGAACTTTGGTGTCTTGTTAAACGTGACCCTCGACCTTCCACACCGACTCGACAATTATTTCGCGCATGCACAAAAAGGTATTAAGGCTGGATCTTCTTCGATGCCGATTCGATAGCTTTTTCGCGCATGCGTAGAAAAGTATTAAAAAGTATTAAGGCTGGATGGATAGCTTTGTAAAGTGAATTTGGAATGCTTTTCCCTCTATGGTGTGACGGAGTCACCTGTGCTTTTTCGAAGCTTTCGTTCTCAACATACATATTCTTTGGACAAGCTACAGAGGTTACCACGCAGAAAAAATGTGTATCGCACATGCGTGAAGCATAAGCTCTGGTAAAATGAGACACTACAAACTAAACGCTAGTGGACGATAATTCGTTACGGCTAGTATTTTGTGATTGAAAGATTGATTTCGACTAGTATTCCGCTCCCCCGACTCTTCAAGTGAACCATAATGTATGACATTTTCTCTGGTCTTACAGCGTGCTTTTGTGGTGTCATTAGAAGCAGCAGCATTCCGGCTAGCAATCAGGTAGTATGCAGTTCGAATCTCTGCGAAAGCAAAGGACATTTTTCACGTCTCCTCTTTCGAAAGATGTAATGACTCTATAAAGTTTTCCAAAGTGGGTGATTATATTTAATCTACTAAATAGTATTTTAAACATTTGTTTAGTCGTATAACTAGCGTTATATTTTATATGTTTAGACATACCGCGCTACAAATCCAAATAAGCTGCGAAAAATCATTTTTTTTCCGCTAGAGGTATATAGTTTTTCTAGAGGAAACTAGCACCGATGGACCTATAATGAAAAAGATCCCAACTTTTTCATTTGAAAAGGTATGTGTTAGAATATTGATGTTCAGCAAATAGAAGTGCGTTCTTTGTTTACTCAGCTCTTTAGCGGGTGTTTTCTTTTTGATGCAATAAATCACTTACTGCCAAACTAAAATATTATTTCTTTATTATAGACAAAAATTCCGCACAAATAACAAGCAGCACCTTATTTTTAACTATACCTATTGATCATGGTCTTTACCCATTCTGTTTTATCAGCGACGTTAGCGTAAACGGTTTTAGCACCAGGTCCCGTACATAAGCCAGTCATAAAGTTGGTTGTTGTAACAAAACTAGCGGCTCCAAACACGTACCACTTCCCTGCGGTTTTACATGAAAGAGGACCACCACTATCGCCCTGCAAAAAAATATATACGATGTGAAGAAAATACAAGAAATGATCAGTAACTAGCAACATAACGTAATATTCAAAGCTACTGGTTTTATAAAAAAATTCTTTATAAATACAGTGGTACCTCGGTATACGTCCGTTTTGAAATACGCCCAACTTGGTGTACGTCTTGTTCGGCCGCAAAAATGTTTTCTCTTATGTGGTTTTGTTTGGAATACGAGGAGTCACGACAGCGCGCACTACCCTAGTTTACGTCTTTCGCGACAATGCCCATGAGCATCAGTACGCCTACCGCTACTATTCAGCACATAACCAGTCCTACGACTCTGAATTTTCACGTGATTTTTTTTTTTACTTCCTTGTACGAAGTAAAAAGGAAGTATTGTAATCGCGAAAAATTTCGGGTACCATATTTCAAAGTAAATATCTATTTTGACCGCTATCGAATACAATTTAACGCGGTTTTGGAGTGACATCCGTATGTAAGGACAGAATAAAAGACTCTTTTTCCCCAAAATAATTATAAAACTGATTTAAAATGGATTCTGAAGAGGTTTTTTTTCCTTGGCGTCTGTACGTACGTACGTATATATATACGTATGTATCTCGCATAATTAAAAAACTAGGAGTCTGAGAACAATGAAATTTTGTATATGGGGCTGCTGTAACATGTAAATATGCACCTCGCATTTTGATTGCAATCGGCCGCCCAAAAAGTATATAAATATATGTATACATATATCCACTCTGCTACTCGACTCAATGAGCTCAGTTTCTTTATTCTTATAAGTTTGTAAATTGCGCATTTTTTGCTTTAAAAATGATTGAATTATGTTCTTCTTATCTTCCGGTTAAGGTTTTTATGCCTTTAGTAAATCTGCATGCAAGATTTGTAGAATTATCAGCAATTTAAAAGTTTCTTCAGTGCAGCTGAGTCTAATCATTTTTCTCCTGAAGGATATTTGTTTGTATTTGAAACCTAGGAGAATATCGGATTTGTTGCTAATCTGGAGAAACTAAGCTTCGCCACAACAAAGATAACGCCTTCTTTTATTATTGCGAATTAAATCATGCTTAATCCACTCCGGAATTTATTCGAGGAAATAAAATGTTTAAGATTTACTTCGTAGTTTTGAATATAAATATTTTGAGTTTTTATGTATTTTTGCCTTGTCGCGAAATGAGAACTGAACTAGTTAAATGAGAAATACTGAATAGTCTGCAAAAAACTATTTCTCTCTTTTTGTTTGTTTGTTTAATTTCTTCTAAACATCGTTTTAGGTTTATTATAGTATTTGAATAGAGCATGTAGCAACGATTAGGTAATTCTCCAGATGATATGCATAATTCTTTGCATTCTTGATGAGTTATAAAATGAAAGAGATGTAACGCTGTTAAGTGAAGCTAGCGCCAGAGTGTCGATGTGGTAAACAAATACAATGAATTTTCAGGAGTGCATTTGTTCTAGTGTGGTTTATGCGATATCGATGAAATAGATTTAATTCAATCCAATAAGTTTAAAGGAAATGCAAACTGCGTGTAATTTAATATTCCATACAAGGAAGTCATGTGGTGTACACATCAGTTTTTTTTTTTTTTTTCCGGAAAGGTTTTGTAAATTCATTAACAATGAATTATAGGAAAGCGTCAAGCAATGAAGAAAATTGCAAGGATCTCTACGGAGGTGGAAGAGAAAAGGGATTGTTGAAAGGTATAAGATGCCATGAGTATCCTATGCTTGGCTATCGTATATACCATCTGCCGAGTAGTATGGTGTCTACGACTGTGAAAAACAAAGACGCTATTAAATCGGCTAACGTTGCAAAGGAGACTAAATCTCTGTGACCGAACATAATAGAAACTAGTGATTTTTCAGGGGATAAGACCGGGTCGCTGGATGTTCTCGTTTATGGAATTGCTGATGAAGCTCAATAAATGATCATATGGTCGAACGGACCAGGTGGATCGGGCCCTCCTCCCATTCCTACCGAACAAAGATCAGAGATGCCAGAGAATATCGGAAAATTGCTTTTGATCTGAATAGTCGAGAAAACATTTGTATACACTATTCATGTCCAGTTCACATTTCACTCATTGCACTTATATTTTAGTACAAAACAGTGTTCTGATTATTAGAGAGAGAATTTTTATGAAAATAGATTAAATTATTTTCTTTATTTCTCACTGGAATATACGCTTGGTGTAAGTGTCCAAGAATTAAAACTCTATTTTGCCGGAAGGGGAGGTTCGGCAAAATATTTACAAAGCAAAATGGGACTCGTACCGGTATGTAATACGTGCTTTATTTATTAGATGAGATCAAAATAAATTATATATAAAAAGTAAAACGAATTTTTATGTTATCTTGTAAGATTTTAGTTAAACTAACAAAGTTTTATTTTAATTTGCCTTTTTCTATCTGTTCTTATTTCAACTTTCCTTTAAAATGAGCGCGCGTTTCAGCTTTATGAAGTGGAGCCAAGTTCTATTTAAGCGAGAGGTAGGATCCTCTCAGTGTGAGAGAGCTTTTAGTCTCAGACCACTGCCACTCTGTTCCACGTTCGCCTGACCAACTAGTATTTAAATTCTAAGCCGTAGCGCTGTTACGCTATTACTTATTGAAGTAAATCTGAGTGCATTAATATTAGTTAAACCTTGCTACGCACCCTTTAGCATAGAGGCCAACCTCGCGTTCATAGCTCTGTGAGCAACGACGATTTAATTTCTTTTTAACTTTAGTTTAAATAATTTGATTGTTCAGTTTAGGCCCAAGTGTGATCTTTTACTTTCTGTATCCCTCCCGAGTTGGGAAGTGGCTGTATATAATTGTGGTTTACTAAAAGAGGATTTTAAATCCTTCTCAAGTGCAGTTCTTCTACCACTTAACCACAGTTTTCTACCAGAGAACATAGCTGCATTCAGCTCCCTGTTCAAGATCAGGACTCAGGAACACTCAGTCCTGACTATCTATCTGTTGATAAACGAAGGTGTGGGGCCTTTGAAACACTTTAGAGACAATATGACTGGAATTTAAGTGATTCCCAAACTAAATTGGCAAGAAAAATTAACGTAATCATATAAAATTATTGCAACCAGATATATTTTAGAAATCAAAATGAGTGACAATTTCGTAAGACCTCTTATCTTGCTTGACATAGTAACAACCTTCATTAGAATTTCAACTCGATTTGGTTGAAACAGAAGCATTTTAAACATGAGCTTTCATAGAAATGGAGATTCTTATCAGAATTTGGAAACAGCGAGTAATCAAAAGCCTGTGGGTTTGACGCAACTATGTATTCAAAATTTTTTTATTTTAATTTCTGTGTGTTTCGAATTTCAATTTACCATGAATTAAAGGAACAGTTCGTAAACAGACGTAGTAAACACTACGAGAGCTTCTGCCAGGCAAACATGCATCTAAATAATACAGGCAATGGGAACACAGTTGACATATCAGCTCCCGAGTTTGAACTTCAGCCTGAAGCGCAGGCTTTTCTAAGATGAGCCAGATAAAAGAAAGGAGGAAAGTACATCTTATAGAGTGCATACTTCATTTTTAGCCCAAAAGGGACGTCAGTGACGAATGGGATATTAGTCTGGAAACGGCGTTTTGCGTCGAAACACTTGGATACGCTTCTCAAATAGTTGCCAGCAAATATTATAACCCTGTATTATAATTAAATAAATTAAATAATGAAGAATTGGCTTGTTTCTCGCACTGCGAAAAATTCGCCGGTACATAGAGTCATCCTACCCTAGGCAGAGAGGCTATGAATGAGGTTTTGAATAACATAATCCGCCACCAGAACTGGAAGCCTGACTATTGAATTCCGAATATTATATTTTTATATAATTTCATATTTTGTAAAACTTTAAAGAATTTTTGGTCAACAAACTCAACTATTTGAAAGAGAGCAGTGGCATCACCGTACAGAATAAAGCATTTTTAATCTCCAGCGCGCGAGACTGTCTATCGCAATTCCTAAACATATGCTTTTTTTTATAAATGTTTGGTGATTTTGTATTCGAATCAAATTTTGTGTAGCGTAAATGCCAAGAACGTGATATTTAGTAAATAAAGTAAACACACGAACGTTGCTAATAAATAGACAAAAGTTTTGTAAAGGTATTTTAGAAAGAAAACGGAACACTGATGTGATGAATCGAGAAAAGAGTGGGAAAAAAAACAGAAAAAAAAATATACCAATATTTAACGCTACATCGATAATTCTAAACATATGCTGTTTTTAAAATTTTTGTAATTTTGCTGTTGAATTGTATATGGCGTACGTGAGAAGAGAATGATACTTAATAATACAGTTAAAAGACAAAAAGAATGGATTAGTAAGAGTGAGTGCAACAGTAGACTGCGAGCTCAGCGAGAGCGTAAAAAACCATCACAAATCCTTTTGGCGACCGTTAAAAACCTGAAACCTTTCAGAGTTTTTTTTCATTCAGTAGATTAGTGCACTTAGGTATAGATATTTTCTTACATGGCAAGGAGAACTTTGGTGTTTCCCAACGCATATTTGAGATTCTCTGACTGGACAGGTCTCTTTGGGCTGGACAAGCTGATCCGACTGCTTCAAGACATCCGATGCTCCGGAACCTTGAGAAGAAAATAAGATAATCTTTTATGTTATCTGCCCTTATTTGTAGACAAGATGTTTGCATTGTGTGAATAATATCAGTGATTAAATTTAAAAGAAAAGAATCTTCTTATAATGCCTATTAAAAGGAATAATTATTATACAGAGGCTGTTCGCACAATTTTTAGACGATTTTGGTAAGCGGTAATAAAAAATCGTTTGCTGCAAAATACGTAATTGCAATTGTACTATGTTTTTAAAAGTCAAAATTATCGTCTGTGGCTCGAAAGTTTTGTTTTTATTCAAAATGGCGAATCTAACAAAGCAGTGGTTCCAAGGCTACATTTAGGCTCTTTCGGAAGAGAAATATGCATACTCCGTTATCCAAAAACGAAGTGTGAGTTATGGTTCTGTGATATCTAAAGCGTCGATAGGTAACATCATCAACAAGAAAGGAAACAAACGTCAAATTGAAGCCTCAAGTGAGACAAAAATTCCAAACAAGTACCCTTCACTGATATCCCTACGAAATCTCCCGATGTGTCACCTATGGATTTTTGTGCTTTCGGACTTTTAAAAACTGCATTATCCAAACGCTGTCCCCAAACCCTAACAGGACTCTGGAAAGCTGTTCGGGAGGAATGGGATAGGATACCTC
This sequence comes from Stegodyphus mimosarum, assembly GCA_000611955.2. Classification (NCBI taxonomy): domain Eukaryota; kingdom Metazoa; phylum Arthropoda; class Arachnida; order Araneae; family Eresidae; genus Stegodyphus; species Stegodyphus mimosarum. The sequence continues at coordinate 400,905 of KK120283.1, forward strand.
TTCTGACACTTCAAAAGGCATTATTATCGTGGAAATTGCGGTGTCGAAAGGTAGTTCAGAATAAGGGTTATCAAAGAGAATATTCAAAACACAAGAATTGTATGTAATTTAGTTTTGTGAATACAACATACATAGTCTAAAAAATGTGCGAACAGCCTCTGTAAATAGGTTATCAAGCTCAACATTCATTAAATAAATACGTTCAACATAAATATGGTTAAAAACATAAATATGGTTGATGACCATATTTAGCATTTCGAATATTCAGTGGAAAGGAAAAGAAGCGACCGGCAACAGTTTTAAGAAATTCGTTTTATTACCCTTAAATGAAAGGAAAGTCTGAAGCTATCTGAAAGCATTAATTCGAAAACATTAATAAACAGTTATAGTAGGTAATAGTGTGTTGGTTCGTAGAGAAATACAGCAATTGTTTAAGATGTGAAAGTAATGAATATCTTTTCATTAATCTGTTATTTGAAAATACAAAGGATTAGCTAGTATTATTCTAAATATTATAGAATAAATACTAGGTCTTTCGGTAAACCGTTCCTTTCTTTAAATTCGCTTTTAGGAAACACAGTTAATTTCTTTTTATTTCCAACAACTAGGCAAAAAATTACAAAGAACTAAAAGCTTACAAATAAAGGAGTACAAACAATAGAACAAAGAACAAAAAGACCGAAGTCATTGCCTAAGAAGCGCTCTTGCCTCCCAGTGTCTCGACTCTTCTGTAAGATCACGAAGAGCCTCACATCGAAGCAGGTGGTCCCTGTCCATTTCTTCTCCAGAATTGCAGAGTGGGCAAATAGGATCTCTTGAAATGCCTATGCGGTACAGGTGAGAGGCAAGGCAATCATGTCCTGTAGAACAGACGGAAAGCTGCAACTGCAGTGCGTCTTGGATTATAGGGAATAAGAGAAAGACTTACCATTTTCCAATTTTTCAACGCTGTACGAGTCTGAAGATCTCGTAAGGTATTAGATGTAAATAACCTTTTTAAAAACAGTTCAATCCTCCAATAAGAAACGGGTATATTTGGAGGTTGTAAGTTGACACTTCGATTTGCAAGTAAGTCAGCTTGTTCATTGCCCCAAAGGCCACAATGGCCGGACACTCACTGGAGAACGATTTTTTCCTCTTTAAAGGGAGAGTTCTCAGGAATTCTTGGCATTGCAAAATTTCAGGTGTTAATGGGTGTTCAACAGAGCTAATTCATTGAATGGCTGCGTGAGAATTAGAAAAAATTACTGCCTTTGCAAACTTGTAATGAATAGCTAATAATTGCTGTAGGGCAATACAGATGGCTACTACTTCGCCATCAAAGGAGATACAGTTAAATTAAAATTTACAATTGCTCGTTTTCTTTAAATTGCTATCTCTTAAATCATACTTTATAGTCTGTATCACACAAGGCCAAACTGCGGCTCTCCGACACCTTGACTGCGGCTTGCGAGCTACTTGGGATCCTTTGCCATCTGAAATGCGACCTTTTTTTGAATATAAATATTTTAATTTTTTAATGCAAATGGAATTTGAACTGGAAATCTTTCAGAGCCACGTTTCTTTGTCAATCGCTAATTTAATTCCTGATATTATGTATGTAAAAATTTGATGATTTCAGACTATCCCCTGCTGGCTTATCGTCAGTCAACAAACAGGTAAAGTTAAAAATAATTACATTTCTAGTAATTACTAATCCGGTTATGTTACTTTTGAACAGCTAATGGTCATCGGAATACACTGATACGAAGTTAATCTAAAACGCAATGATTATATTTTTATATAACTATTCTCCCTAATTTTTTTCTCAAGTTAATTTTACTTCCCGCAGTATCTACTCACATTCCTGTGTGATTCCCATTGTTCACAACAGTACCGATCCACCTGGAAGATTTGCTATTCGTTGTTGGCCCACCAGCGGCCGAGCGGTAAAGACGCTGAACACTGGTAGTTCGGTCCGAGGTTCGAATCCCGCGAACGGGCTGGCTGCATGGGTGTTTTCGTGATTTTCCCCATGTGTAACGTGTATACGAGACAGTTTCCCTTAGAAAGTCCTCCACGAAGGCATCCCTCCCCTTAGGCAGATAGCCCTCGTGTGCTTTGCCATAATTGAATAACCTAACCTGCTATTCGTTGTTGCCGTACAACTTTTAGTCAGACTCGTACAGCGTTGAAAATCCGTACAGCGTTGGCGTAAAATTCAATTCGTACAGCGTTGGCGGGAGTAATTACTGAAGAACCTGTTTCGCTTTGCAATTCTTTTAGAGCTCTTTTAAATCTGTGGAAGAATTTTACGAGGATTTTATTTTTGGTTGAGTGAACTTTCAGCCTCTTACTTCAGCCTGCGGAGCTTCTTCAAGATTAATTTCCTATCCCTAAGCAAGGCAGGAATTTTTATATAGTTGCTTCACAGATTTCGCAACCATTCATAATAATAGGCGTAATGAATACTCTTCCCACATAAAACTCTATCTTTCGTAATAATTCCTTGGTTTTCCTAGGCAGAGATCATAATTTATTTCACCTATGGTTGTGTAGTCTGAAATATTTGGAATCGTGGAAAGAATCATTTGTTCGGCAACGATTTAAATTTTTGTCAAAATTTAATTCCTACTTTATCAAATAATTTTATTCGAGATAGAGATCTTGGACCTTAATCATCAAATTTTCATATCAATAATGTTCCATGAAGCAATGACGGATCAACAGAACACAAACGACTCTCTTCTCCAAAGTTTCTGTCAAAATCGGCACATTGGTATTGGTGAAATGGTTTTAGCTTGTGATATTTTCTCGTATTATTCGATTTCTTGTCTGATGACCTTCTTTCTTTCTATCTCGAATTAGGTTAGAAGCATTTTGCTGCACTAGCTTAGGGGCATTTTGCTGTCCGTTATATCTAAACTTTTTCACCCATTAGTACTGCCGCTCTGCAGCTGCACTTGTTGCTCCGGTTCTGATTCGGCTTACAACTTCTGTAAGCCGAAGTCATGCGTTTTGAGTTTTAAATGAAGATAACTCTTTCTCTGTGTACTGAGGAGTTAATTAAATGATAAGAAGCCTACAAATCTCATTTGCACGTGTTAACATCAGAAATGAGATTTACTCAGCAAGGCGCATTAATTCATGTTTAACTGAAATCAGGAACTGTCACATTGTTGCAAACTTCGTCTATCAAATCCGAACTTAATAAATGTGTTTATTGAACTTTTAATATGTGTCACTGAAAATATTGTATCGGGTTTAAGTGGCATACGTGACATTACTTGCTCAAAGATCTAGTAACTTCTTATATAGCTTTAAAATTTCTTGAATTATATGAAACGCAATGGAAGTCCACAGTCGTTTTGAAATTTCCTTACCTCTGCTCTCGCCCCATCCTGTCACATAACAAACAGTACCAGGCTGTAAATGCCATCCAAGCACTGGCAGGCAAGCTGGTTGCACTCCGTCATTAAAGGTAATGGGAGCGTTCATCTTGATGAGACTGATGTCATCATTGACAGAGTACCTGCTGATCTGAAACATGAGTTGAGAAAAGCGTGTTAGAATGTGCTCACGAAGAAAGAAGACAGAAATAATTCGTATACATACTGCAACCATAAGAATTTTTTTAAAGGTGCAGAACTAGCAGATATTTGGTAAACACGAATGACCTAAATTCCGAATATCAGAGACAAGAAGGAATGTCACGAAGCCAAAAGATGAATAATTTTCCAACAACTTTTTCAAAACAAAGAAATATCCTTCCGAGACAGTCTATTTCAGACAGAAACTATTTCTATCTCATAGCGAATTCGCTACAATCAATTACAACATTAGGTAAACAACTGTTCACTTAAAACAGCTACCATTGAGCTGAGGTGTTTCAATTCGGCTTTTATAACGTTTTTAATTATTCACTAGAATATTGTGGTAAAACCTATTTCCTAGATTTTTCTTGATTTTTGTGGATGGCAACAGCAGTGACGAGATATTTATTTATTAAATATTAAATGCACAAGCTCTTTTATTTTTACTTTCCGACGTAGCTTTCTCTTCAAAAATCGTTTGCGTTACACGGAAAAATAAAACAATTTTAATCACAATTCTAAATAAATAGCTAAATAAATACGAAATTCGTAACAATATTATAGACAAACTGGTTTTTCAGGCCATGCTGCGGAAGTATGAATATTCGAATGAGTGATTAAAAATACGGAAAGAACACTCCCGTGCATGCACGCGTAAAGGCTCGTTTCCACTACTGCGTATGCGTTGCGGTGCGTATTGGAAGAAACGCATTACGCAGACGGACAACCGTTTACACTATTGCGTTGGATTTACGCTTACGGAAGTTCGGTGGTCAGTTGCATTCATTGCCACCAGAGGTCTCTGATTTAACTTACGGGATTCGGACGATGTTATTGGAAATTTTTAGTTCTGCTTATAAACTGTGAAAGTAAAGCAAGTTAGCAATTTTTAGACACGTAAGGTTATAATGCATATTATGAACATCTCTAACTGCATAGAAGCTGGAGTAATTTTTAAAAATTTCTTTCCGTTTCTAGAAAACTTAAATGTTAACGAAATAATATATTATTAAAACTAAAATGTACTGTTACTGCAAAACAAATAAAAATGTTAAACACATTTAAAAATAGCTGGTACCTTAAAAATACAGAGCAACTGTAAAGAAAGGTTCACAATATTTACACAAAATTTGCTATGCTTGTATACCGCTGACTGCTATGTGAGATTGTATATTTTTAAAATATTCGCAAATTTGGGGAGAAAACAGATATTATATACAATTTTAGCGTCAGTTTCTTCTGTGTCATAGCTGGATAATTTATTAGAAATCTCGTTTCTTTCAAAATGCACTATGCGCAGTTATATTTTATGCATAATCCATAAAATATTATTTTGAATTTATAAATTTTAAATTTATAGCTTTTTATGGAAGAAGTTATAAAGATAAGCTTATTTCTCTTTATATATGTATGCATACCTAAGGTAAATAAAATGGAAATATTTAATTAATTAATTCCTGTGCTTCAGCTGGAGAGAACTGAATTTAAAGCAACTATTATAATAAGTTTTTTAAAAATTGTTTTATTAAAATTGTTCAGGGCATTAATACTGTCTCATGTTCATTAGTATTGAAAGTTTAGACCTGGAAACATCCCAAAGTCTCCTCACATGTATGTGCATTAACATAAAAGTGAAACGAAAAAAAATGTTTATATGTATATACAGGAAGTATATTTTAAATTCTCATTATATTATAATTTTCAAAATAAATTCTTGAGGGAAAATTTTAAATAAATAAGAGCATCAACAAAACGTTATATTTAATGCACATAACAATAGAAATAAATTTTAAAACACAAATATAGATAAAATTGGAACACGGAGCTGAGAAAATTGCAAACAAGGTAAAAAAAGATAGTATGGGATTCGAACTCACGACCCAAAAGGCCACAGCTCGCTACCGTCAGCTTTACCACTACGCTATCATCACACTAACGTTATTAGCAATTTTGTTTTATATACATTATGAAGTAAACGAATTCCTAAAACTAAATTTTTTTGGTTCTATTTCAGTGTGCTATCGTCTAGAAAATTCACCAGAGTTTGTTCTTCAGCTTCTAGAACATTTCTTACAAAAAACATTATTTTTTAAAGCGGCATTCCGATTGAAGTTAAACGGACTGCTAAAAATATATTCCATGTGCTTACAAATATATGCTAGCCAAAAAGGTATATTTGTGAATAGAGAAATATAACTTTAACGTACTCTTTAATTCAGTGAAATATTTAAAAGGCTACTAAATTTAATTTATAATTAACATTTTTAGTTTTTACCCGTTTCAAAAGAAGAAAGTAACAAATCTTTTCATGCCATATCTGATTTGCTATAGCAGTTTGATATAGTCAGACGTTCATAATCATGAAAGATAAACGTGTATGCAGAACTAGAAAATAATTTTCAGGACAAATGTTCCTATTTCATGAACTTGGTATTATATTTTTTGCGTCTGATTTCCTTGACAGTAATCACTGCTCTCGGCGAACTAGTACTGTAGTTGCAGCTTGCAGCTATCTTATTTTTATCTTTTTAACTAAATTCAGCTGATTGCTGTCTTTTTCAGTACGCAGATTTCTCGCAATAATGTTAATTCAGAAATAAGTATTTTTTAGCAAAACATTCTTTCCCTGAACCAGCGTTCATCGCTGCTTCTGCGGCCATTAATTTTTGGTGACAACACCTGATTGCTCCTTTTTTACCACGTGACCCCAACGCTTCCGCAGACCTACGCATGAAAGTTGAACATTGTTGAACTTCATCCGTTCCGTCATCCGTCGACGGATACCAGATGTCAATCAAAGTGAATTCGCTCGCTGATTCGAGAAACGCATACGCACCGCAACGCATACGCAGTAGTGGAAACGGGCCTTAAGACGTCACGGGGAGACAACTGTGCATCGACATAAGTTGAAAGTTGTAGATTATATTTCATGATGACAAATCTATTTTCTTATTTGTAACTGTACTATTACTTGTTCCTTTTCTTCCTAAGAAAAGGAACAAGTAATAGTACTTCTTCTTCCCCAGAATATAAATGAATTAAGGGTATTTTAAGATCAAGTTTTGAAAATTTCAGAAAGAGCTCGAGGGAGTATTATTTTCTTGTCCGGCTTGCTGCGTTAATTATGCAGTGTCAGCCAGTTTGCTACCCGAAGTAAATTGTAACTTAAAACTTGAGCCATTCTTATAACTAGGGCATCTGTATTGTAGCCTCAGGCATTGAAACAATTTAAATGTTAAGTTTAAATTGTATTATCTGAATGCTGCAAGTCACGTTTGCCACAGAGCAGTTTTTGTTTGACAATATTCTGGATGATGCACATAGCAATGCTAATCGCACTCACTTGCCCGCAGACGTGAGTGGGACGGAAACAGCCGGTGTTCTAGCAA